>SNQJ01S0008869.1:130031-140096 GCA_010110895.2 Picea sitchensis | reverse complement strand
TTTAAAGGTAGACAAAATTTTACCACTAGCGTAATTTAGATTAAACCTTAATTTCCGTGATGGGCGACATTTTATTAGGGAAAATGTTTTTTAAAAATTCTTATCATTATGTTCATCCTAAGGCCATATAGGTTCAATCCTTTATCAATAACAATGCGACGTGCCCTTCCGGACGCACTAGGTGCTCCAAGGGTGCCACTCACCTCATCTGTTCCCTTGCAAGATGTCCCCTTCAGGACGCACTACGTGCTCCAAGGGTGCCACTCGTCACTCTCCATTTTTCTTGTGCGATGTGCCCTTCATGATGCACCATGTGCTCCAAGGGTGCCACTCACCTCTTGACTGACTTGGTAGACATCAATAACCCATGGAGCCAACACTCCGCTAGGTGAATTTGTGGGAGACTAAGGGCCTCTAAGGAATAAGTCCCCCGCCTTATTGCGTGCCCCTTAGAATCATCGTGAGAAACTATCACAGTCTGCCCTCACTACATCGTGGGTCCTCTCGAACTAGGTAATCCTTAACCTACAGTTTGAGCCACGGCGAGAGTGCTAGTAGGTTGTGGTAGGGTTGTTATCCACACCTATCCCTCAACATCTTTGGTAGTCGTGCATGACCCCTTTACTCCACATGTGAGTCTGGTCGAAAAGCTATCGTCATCCTACATCATTGATGCAAGAGCATCACTAACACATCAAATGAGCCAATGCGGAGGCAGGAGACAGCTCGATAAGCCAGTATGAATTTTTGAAAATACTTTGGGATTGTTGTGCAAACATTAATGTTTGAATTTAATGAAGCGCACTTTGTATATTGTAATGGAACTTGAGCCTTTAAGCTCTCGTCCTTAGCTAGATAGATGAAATTTATTTTAGTTAATGCTGGTAGATAGGATTTTAAATACAGATTTGATAGCTTTAGAGTCCAAGAGGGAAAACGGATTTAGACACCCTCCTTGGTACATCGTATTATTAGCTACAACATTCAGGAAGAGGAGAGCAAGCAAAGAATTGTATGAAGAACAGCCATGTACAGATATTGAATTAATAGAAGAAAGATTCGATTCGATTTCATGGCTTTAAATTGTTTCTCTGTGTATTGATGTTATGCTCATGAATGTTTGTTTTCTGTTATACACTTTCCTTTATATGTTGTGTATGTGATTTCATGGTTGAATAGAAGTCTGAGAGGGAATGTGAATGATTTTCAATTGTTTCTCTGATTGATCCAAGAGATTCCTGCAAGGAGTGCAGTTGAATTATCCACAAGGAGTGCGTTGACAGAAAGGTTCAATTAGAGTAAGCTATTGTTCTCAATCATCTCATAAGGGTAGAGTCACAGTGTCGTGAAAGGAGTGCGCAGGCCAAGTGAAGTCTCAGNACTATCACTGCAGGAGTGCGCGGGGTCGAAAAATTCAACACTTAGACGTTGTTGAAGATTTGTCGCAAGGAGTGCGTGCAAAGGATTCTTTCGAAGGACTTGAGAAGTCGAAGAACAAGCTCAGGAGGAGTAGGCCTTCGAATTCATCGAAGTATAAATGCAAGGGAAGTTGCCATTAAAGGTTCGAAAAATCACCGCAAGTTGGCGAGCTGACAACGGGTTTCGTGGAGAGACACTTCTTCCTTTTCGTGGGTTTTCACAGGGAAGAAATGGACGTACGAAATTCTCCGAGGATATTTCGTGAAGTTCCATGGAATGTTGGATCTTTCAGGGTGCGAGGAGTCTACAGTGCAAGTGTGGGAAGGGTTTGAAGCTCAGGAGGGTAGAAACCGTGGAACAGAATCACGAGGAGCGTAGTTCTACTCGTGTATCGGCATATCAGGAGTTCGTGAGGTAAGACTGCAACTCTTCGAAGTGGAAGTCGCGATATAGAGATATGCGAAGTCCCGACGACCATGTGGATAGTGTGGGACACAGGGTTTGGTGATGTGGTAGGTGACGCGAGGTTTCGGAGGTTCGGCGTCTCGGGCATTGGGAGTCAAGGTAGGAGTCATTTGATCGTGCGAGTGGCGAAGTCGCGAGGAAGCGAGATCGCGAGTCTCGACATTTAGGCGCATCGAGTATCGGAGGTTGGAACCCTGACTAATTGGTGTCGCGAGTTGTGAAATGCGATAGATAGAAGTTCTGATAGTGGAGGGAGAAAGTCAGCACAGCTCATACATCGGGTCTCAGGGATTCGAGATCCTAGAAATTGATAGTGAACTCGCGAAGCCGTGAATTTCTGATCCTCTGACAACTAAAGAAAGGGAGATTGAGCTGAAGAGAATCTGTGGGTAAGGAAGTTTTCCGATAAGGGATAAGAAGAACCATTGACGTTCTTCGGGCCATGAACGAAAGAGAAGGTCGTGAGGAGAGTGGTCATTCTCCGAGGAGTGCAGTTGCGTCAGTGTGGTATTAGAGCGGGAATATCTTTTTCTTTCTGTAGCAAGAGAAGAGGATTTACCATGTCGCCCAGAAGAGAAAGGCAGTCACCTGATCCCTAGGACAGGGAGGTGAGAGAAAGAGGTAGGCCAGCAGGAAATCCAGAAATGGAGAGGCAGATGAGAGATCTCAGAGAAAGGCATGAGGAGATGGAGACAACTCAAAGACGCAAAGTTGGTACAGGGGATCTTAGTGATTCCGAAGTTGAAGAGGAAGATGGACATGAAGAAGAGGTCACAACAGAGGATGCATCAACCGAGCGGCTGATCAAAGCCATTTCCAGAATGGGTGCGAAATCCAAGATGGACATTCCAGTCTATGAAGGAAGTCTGGATGCAGAAGAGCTGTTAGACTGGATAAGAGCTCTTGATACTTACTTCGATTATGAGGATATCGAAGAGGATAAGAAAGTCAAGCACGCTGTTACGCTCTTGAAAGGACATGCAGCATTGTGGTGGGACGAGCTACAAGCTGACAAGCACTACAAAGGCAAGCAGAAGATAAAAAGCTGGGATCAAATGATTGCAAAGATGAAAGCAAAGTTCATCCCAAGGGACTACCAAATTACTTTGTTCAGGAGAATGCAGAACCTGAGACAGAAGCTGATGACAGTGAAAGAATACACTGAAGAATTTTATCGATTGAACATCAGAGAAGGTCATCGGGAAAGCGATGATGAGAAGGTTGCCAGATATCTGAATGGTCTGAGATATGACATTCAGGATGAATTAAGCATGGTTACCATCAGGACGGTAGAGGATGCTTATCAGATGGCTCTACAAGCCAAAGAAAAGATGAGCCGAAAGCAAGGACAGTGAGGGCGAGGCAAAAGCCAGCCAAGAGGCAAAGCAGTTTCCCAAGATAAATATCAGAACCCCAAGGAGGAATGGAAGAAACCTCAGGGTAAGGTTGAAAGAGGTGGTACCTCACAGAAGGGACCATACATTGAATATAGAGGGTATCATAATGAGAAGAAGGGATATTATGATGACGCAACTACTTTTCCTCATAGCATAGGTAGAGGAAGAGGCCGAGGTGGAGTTATCACATGTTTCACATGTGGGAAGAATGGGCACATGTCATTTGAGTGTCCAGAGAAAAAGAAGGACATCGAAGAATCTCACATCAGAAAAGGTCAGAGGCGTGATGCTGAGACTGAGGACGTTGAAGGAGGAAGATCGCTTGGGATGCATAAAATCCTTTTGACACCTGAGAAGGAGGTGGAAGATTCAGTTCAAAGGACCAGACTATTCAGGACAGCTTGCAATACCAAGGATTGGGTATGCAAGGTTATTGTGGATAGTGGTAGCACGGATAATCTCATTTCAACCGAGATGGTGGAAAAATTAGAGCTGGAGACAACTGATCACCCGAGTCCATACAAGGTTTCATGGCTACAGAAGGGACATCAGGTGAGTGTCACTAAACAGTGTTTATTTGAATTCAAGATAGGTGGATATAATGATAAAGTACTCTATGATGTTATTCCCATGGATGTATGTCATTTATTGTTGGGTAGACCATGGCAATATGACAGAAATGTGATTCATGATGGGAGGATGAACACGTATACCCTGGAGAAAAATGGGAGAACCCATATGTTGCTTCCGATAAAAGATAAGGAGGTGAAGTCAGAAGTAAGCAACACAATACTTCTCATGAGTGGGAAGGAACTTCTCATAGAGATGGAGAAGAAAGAAGATCCACAGTTCTTTGTTTTCAGAAAGCCGAGAATTGTTCTGACTAACACAAGAGTGGATGATTTACCAGAAGAGATTCAGGAACTGTTGGGAGAGTTCGCTGACATCATCGTGGACGAATTACCTCATTCGTTTCCACCAATGAGGAGTGTGAGTCATCACATAGACCTCATACCAGGAAGTAGTTTTCCAAATAAAGCCGCGTAGAGGTTGACGCTGCAGGAAAACGAAGAGGTAAAGAAGCAGGTCCAGGAATTATTGGACAAAGGTTTGGTCAGGGAAAGCTTGAGTCCATGTGTTGTTTCGACAGTGCTCAGTCTGAAGAAAGATGGAGGTTGGAGGATGTGCACTGACTCAAGAGCGATCAACAAGATAACCATTAGATACAGGTTTCCATTGCCGAGGATGGATGATCTGATGGATTGCCTGAGCGGGGCGAGGTATTTTTCAAAAATATATTTGAAAAGCGGATATCACCAGATTCACATGAGAGAGGGCGATGAATGGAAGACAGCCTTCAAAAAAAATGAAGGATTGTATGAGTGGCTAGTCATGTTGTTTGGCTTCAAAAATGCACCAAGTACCTTTATGAGGTTGATGAATGAAGTCCTGAGGGAATTCATCGGGAATTTTGTCGTCGTATATCTGGACGATATACTGATTTTCAGCAAAACGAAGGTCGAGCATTTAAAACATTTATCCATTGTGATGAGGAGGCTACAGTAGGAGAAGTTGTTGATCAACATGAAGAAGTGTTCATTTATGAATACAGAGCTCATTTATTTGGGTTTTGTTATTTCGGCAAATGAGTTAAAGATGGATCCGGATAAGGTAGAAGTGATCAAGAATTGGGCATCACCGAGAAATATTTTTGAGGTGAGGATTTTCCATGGTTTAGCTAGTTTCTACCGAAAGTTCATCAGGAATTTTAGTGGAATTAGCGCAGCGATGATGGATACAGTGAAGAAGTGGCATAAGACTTTTCACTGGATAGTAGAGGCTGAAAAGAGCTTCAATATGTTGAAGCGAAAGATCACAGAGCGACCGGTGTTGGTATTGCCAGACTTTTAGAAGACATTTCAAGTGAAATGTGATGCAAGAGGATATTCCATAGGAGCGGTCTTGAGTCAGGAAGACAGACCAGTCGCATACTACAACGAGAAGTTGGATGAGGAGAAGCTGAAATACTCCATGTATGATAAATAATTTTATGCTATCATACAGGCATTGAAAAAGTGGAGGCATTACTTGATCCCTAAAGAATTTGTATTGTACAGTGATAATCATGCATTACAGTTTGTGAGTCAACAAGAGAAGTTGAATCAGAAACATGCAAAATGGGTAGAGTATATGCAAAATTTCACGTTTGTGGTTAAACACATTTCAGGTACTGCTAACAAAGTGGCTGATGCTTTGAGTAGGAAGTGTTTGTTGCTGCAAGAGTTCTGAATCAAAACATTGGGTTTTGAAAATCTCAGGGACATGTATACAGGTGATGCATATTTTGCAGAGGCATATGAGGCAGCTGAGAATCCAGTTCTCAGAGACAGAAGTCCATGGATAGATTAGATGATCCAGGAAGGATTGTTGTTTAGAGGAAATCAACTGTGTATTCCGAATTGCTCCATGAGGGAGAACTTGTTGAAAGAGAAGCACAGTGGTGGATTAGCAGGTCATTTTGGCCAAGACAAAACATTTGTGAAGATGAGCGAATCATACTTTTGGTTGGGGATGCGCTTAGAGGTCAAGAAGTTTGTTGACATATGTCGGATTTGTCAGCATTCGAAAGGAAGAAAGAAGAATGCAGGGTTTTATCATCCATTTCCCATACCAAAGAGACCATGGGAGGCGATTAGAATGGATTTTGTATTGGGTTTGCCAAGGACACAAAGGGGTGTTGATTCTATCATTGTGGTGGTGGAAAGGTTTTCGAAGATGGCACATTTCATACCATGCCAGAAGACCAGCGATGCAACACACATCGCAAATTTGTTTTTCAAGGAGGTCATTCGACTCCATGGATTTCTGAAAATCATAGTTTCGGACAGAGATACAAAATTCATTGGACATTTCTGGAGGACACTCTGGAAGAATATGGGAACTGACTTAATGTTTAGTTCTGCTTATCATCCTCAGATGGATGGGCAAATGGAAGTGGTAAATAGAAGTCTGGGAGACTTGTTGAGGAGCCTAGTGACAGAGCACCATAGCAGCTGGGACAATGTGTTGCCACAGGCAGAGTTCGCATACAACGATTCAGTGAATCAGAGTACAGGGAGAAGTCCATTTCAGATTGTGTATGGGATACAACCAAGAGGAGTTTATGAATTGAGAAATTCAGAACAGACTATGACTAGCAGTTCTAGCGCTGAAGAATTCGTTGAGGTAATGAAGGAAATTCACAGCAGAGTGAAGCAACGACTAATAGATTCGAATCAGGAATACAAGCGCAGAGTGGATTAGAATTGGAGACAACTTCAGTTCGAAGTTGGCGATATAGTTCTGGCACATCTGAGGAAGGAAAGGTTCCCAAGGGGAACATACAACAAGCTCAAAATGAAGAAAATCAGGCCATGCAAAGTCCTGAAGAAATTCAGAGAGAATGCGTATGAGATTGAATTGTCGGATGGCATTGGGATATCTCTGACATTCAATGTTTTAGACTTATATCCATATAAGGCTGAGGAAGCAGGAGCTGGAGGTGATGAAAAGCTATACGTTCAGTGGCAGAAGAAGATGTCGATTGCAGAAAAGCCACAGATGAAATGCATACTGGACAAGTGAGTAGGCAAGACGACCAGGAGGAAAGAATACTTTGAGTATCTGGTCAAGTGGAAGAATCATCCAGTAGAAGATGCCAGCTGGGAAACTGAAGCAGTGATACAGAAGCATGGACAGACTGTGCAGGAGCTCATGGATAGGAGCCCATGAAAGTTTTCAAGCTGAGGAGTATGATGCAGGAGCATCACCAACACATCAAACGAGCCAACGTGGAGGCAGGAGACAGCTGGATAAGCCAACATGAAGTTTTGAAAATACTTTGGGATTGTTACGCAAACATTAATGTTTGAATTTAATGAAGCGCACTTTGTATATTGTAATGGATCTTGAGCCTTTAAGCTCTCATCCTTAGGTAGATAGACGACATTTATTTTAGTTAATGCTGGTAGATAGGATTTTAAATACAGATTTGATAGCTTTAGAGTCCAAGAGGGAAAACGGATTTAGACACCCTCCTTGGTACATCGTATTATTAGCTACAACATTCAGGAAGAGGAGAGCAAGCAAATAATTGTATGAAGAACACCCATGTACAGATATTGAATTAATAGAAGAAAGCTTCGATTCGATTTCATGGCTGTAAATTGTTTCTCTATGTATTGATGTTATGCTCATGAATGTTTGTTTTTTGTTATACACTTGCCTTTATATGTTGTGTATGTGATTTCATGGTTGAATAGAAGTCTGAGAGGGAATGTGAATGAGTTTCAATTGTTTCTCTAATTGAGCCAAGAGATTCCTGCAAGGAGTGCAGTTGAATTGTCCGCAAGGAGTGCGTTGACAGAAAGGTTCAATTAGAGTAAGCTATTGTTCTCATTCATCTCAGAAGGGAAGAGTCACAGTGTCGTGCAAGGAGTGCGCAGGCTAAGTGAAGTTTCAGAGTTGCGATTCTGAGCAAAGGGATTTAAATACTGTCGCTGCAGGAGTGCGCGAGGTCGAAAGCTTCAACACTTAGACGTTGTTGAAGATTTGTCGCAAGGAGTGTGTGCAAAGGATTCTTTCGAAGGACTTGAGAATTCGAAGAACAAGCTCAGGAGGAGTAGGCCTTCGAATTCATCGAAGGATAAACAAAAGCGAAGTTGCCATTAAAGGTTCGAAAAAGCGCCGCAGGTTGGCGAGCCGACAACGGGTTTCGTGGAGAGACACTTCTTCCTTTTCGTGGGTTTTCACAGGGAAGAAACGCATGGACGAAATTCTCCGAGGAGATTTCGCGAAGTTCCGTGGAATGTTGGATCTTGCAGGGTTCGAGGAGGCTACATTGCAAGTGTGGGAAGGGTTCGAAGCTCAGGAGGGCAGAAACTGTGGATCGGAATCACGAGGAGCGTAGTTCTACTCGTGTATCGGCATATCGGGAGTTCGTGAGGTAAGACTCCAACTCTTCGAAGCGGAAGTCGCGATATAGCGATACGCGAAGTCCCGATGACCGTGTGGATAGTGTGGGCCACAGGGTTTGGTGACATGGTAGGTGACGTGAGGTATCGGAGGTTTGACGTCTCGGGCATCGGGAGTTGAGGTAGGATTCATTTGATCATGCGAGTGGCGAAGTCACGAGGAAGCGAGATCGCGAGTCTTGACATTTCGGCGCATCGGGTATAGGAGGTTGGAACCCCGAGTGATTGGTGTTGTGAGTTGCAAAACACGATAGAGATAAGTTCCGATAGCGGAGGGAGAAATTCAGTGCAGCTGATACATCGGGTCTCGGGGATTCGAGATCCTAGAAATCGATAGTGAACTCGCGAAGCCGCGAAGTTCCTATCCTCTGACAGCTAAAGAAAGGGGGATTGAGACGAAGAGAATCTATGGGTAAGGAGGGTTTTCGATAAGGGATAATAAGAACCGTTGACATTCTTCGGGCTGTGAACGAAAGAGAAGGTCCTGAGGAGAGCAGTCGTGCTCCGAGGAGTGCGGTTACGTCAATCATCAACAAATTATTTCAGAACATATCCATATCATATCATCTAATCAGATGCACTAATATCAGTACAACAATCAAACCCCAATGGTACACTCCCTGAATCGATCCAGAGTCCAAGGGGTTCCATCGATGCCTCTGCATCATAGAGGTCCAAAATCTAGCACACTCAGTAAAACTGAGTCAATAACACCTGTCTATGTCAGTGTAGTAAAACAACATGTCATCAACCCACAACGCCTCATAATCAAAATCAAAAGTTTTAATAGCATAATAATCTGGATCACTTGCTAGCAAGTGTCCTCAAAGAATAAGTTCGCTCAGTGCACCAGAGAGGGATCTTACATACACCCCCCTCTTGGTCTAAACTTCGTCCCAAAGTTCCATAGTATATATGCAAAAATAAAGTGTATCACAGTATCATATGTCTATCTATCAAACAAAAATGGAAATTGTTAGCGCATATCATATGTGTCCTCCCAGGTCTCCAAGTGCGGACTATAATTGTCCCACTAGAACTTGACCTGATCTATCGTTCAACGTTGTAGATGTCGAATGCGATGATCCAAGATGCAGACCGACTCAGCAGTGAGCGCTCCCTCGTCTGATACCTACAAGGAACTCATGTCAATAACATGTGTAGGATCACTAATATAATGTCTCAAAACAGATACACGAAAAACATCTTGCATACACCTCAAAGAATCAGACAAGGCTAGTCGATAGGCCATGGGCCCCTTTCCGTCCACAATCTCGAAAGGTCCCACGAACCTAGGAGAAATTTTATCTCCCCTCCCAAACTTGATCGAACTCTTATGCGGTTTAACCTGCAAGAACACTCGATCGCCAACCTCGTAACTATGGTTGACATGGCACGCATCGGCATAAATCTTATGTTGATCCTGCGCTTTTCTAATCCTTTGTCTTATGGTTTTCATTTTCTCTTCCATTTCTTGGATCACTTCTAGTCCCACCAGGACCCCATCCTCAACTCGATCCCAACTGAAAGGCATCCGCCACGGTCGCCTGCAAAGAAACTCAAAAGGTGCCATCTTAATGGTGCTCTGGTAACTGTTGTTGTAAGCGAACTCCACTAGTGTCAAGAACTCTTCCCAATTCTTTTGTTGGTCCATCCCGTACATGCGCAACATGTCCTCCAAGATCTGGTTCATTCGTTTAGTCTGTCTATCAGTCTCTGGGTGATACGCAGTACTAAAGTTAAGTTGGGTTCCCAAGGCCTCTTGGAAACTC
>SNQJ01S0008869.1:94566-106899 GCA_010110895.2 Picea sitchensis | reverse complement strand
GCCTGGCCAAAAATATGATTCGCTCAGCTTGGCGAATGTTTTGTCATGTCCGAAATGACCTGCTAAGCCCCCGCTGTGCTTCTCCTTTACCAAATTCTCTCTCATAGAGAAATCTGGAATGCACAATTGATTGCCTTTGAACAGCAATCCATCCTGGGTCAGGTAGTCAATCCACGGACTCCTATCCCTGAGAAATGGGTTCTCGGCTGCCTCGTATGCCTCGCCAAAGTCTGCGTCACCTGCATACATATCCCTTAGATTTTCAAAACCCAAGGTTTTGACCCTGAATTCCTGCAGCAATAAACACTTTCTGCTTAAGGCGTCAGCTACCTTGTTCGCAGTCCCCGAAATGTGCTTGATCACAAATGTGAAATTTTGCATGTATTCCACCCACTTTGCGTTCTTTTGATTCAGCTTCTCTTGCTGACTCACGAACGGTAACGCATGATTATCACTGTATAGAACAAATTCCTTGGGTATGAGATAATGCCTCCATTTTTTCAAGGCCTGGATAATGGCATAGAATTATTTATCATATGTGGAGTACTTCAGTTTTGCATCATCCAGCTTCTCGCTGTAGTATGCAACAGGTCTTTCATCCTGACTTAAAACCCCTCCAACAACATACCCACTGGCATCGCACTTCACTTGGAAGGTTTTCTGAAAATATGGCAACACTAGCACTGGTCGCTCAGTTATCTTTCGCTTCAAAAAATTGAAGCTCCTTTCAGCCTTTGTTGTCCAATGGAAAACCTTATTCTTCTTCTTCACAGTGTCCATCATTGCGGCACTGATTCCACTAAAATTCCGAATGAATTTTCTGTAGAATCTTTCCAAACCGTGAAAGCTCCTATTAATTCAATGTTTGTACATGGGTTTTCTTCACAACTCTCTGCTCGGTTCTTCTTGCTCCTCTATGCTAATGCTGGATAATAATATCAATTATACAAGGAGGGTGCCTATATTCGTTTTCCCTCCTGGAAGTGAAACTGTCTAATCTACAGCTAACCCTATCTACCAGCATTTAAAACTGTTAAATGCCTGCTTATCTATATTACATTACAAGTGCGCTTCATATGAATGCATTCATTCAAACGACGGTGCAACAATTTTTTCAAAGAAATTCAAAAAGGTATGCGCGGGTGCTGTCCATCTATTCTTCTCTTTCCTCCATGCTGGCGCGCGTCATGACGTCATAGATGCTCCTGCATCACATACCCAATCCTTGGTCTTGCAAGAAGTTCTAAAAAGTCTAGTCCTTTGAGCTGAGTCCTCCACCTCCTTCCCAGGTGTTAAGAAAAATTTACGCATCATCAGTGACCTTCCACCTTCTGCGTCTTCTGTCTCAACATACCACTTCTTCACTTCTGCGATGTGAGCTTCTTCGATGTCCTTCTTTTTCTCTGGGCACTCAAATGACCTGTGCCCATTCTTCCCACATGTGAAACATGTGATAACTCCACCTCGGCCTCTTCCTCTACCTCTGGTACGAGGAAAAGTATTTGCGTTAGCATAATCTCCCTTCTGCTCATTATTTTTCCCTCTCTGTTCAATGTATGGTCCTTTCTGTGAGGTACCACCTCTTTCTACTTTACCCTGAGGTTTCTTCCATTCCTCCTTGGGCTTCTGGAATTTCTCCTGGGCAATTGTCTTGCCTCTGGGATGACTTCTGCCTCGCCCTCGCTGACCTTGCTTATGGCTCAGCTTCTCTTCCGCTTTCAGAGCCATCTGGTAAGCATCCTCCACCGTCCTGATGGTAACCATACTAAATTCATCCTGAATGTCGTATCTCAGACCATTCAGATATCTGGAAACCTTCTCTTCATCGCTCTCCCGATGACCTGCTTTGATGTTCAGTCGATAGAATTCTTCATTGTATTCTTTCACTGTCATCAGTTTTTGTCTCAGGTTTTGCATTCTCCTGAACAGAGTGATTTGGTAATCCATTGGGATGAACTTTGCCTTCATCTTCGCAATCATTCGATCCTAGATTTTGATCTTTTGCTTTCCCTTGCAGCGTTTATCTTCTTGTAGCTCGTCCCACCACAATGCTGCATGTCTCTTCAATAGGGTGACAACATGTCTAACCTTCTTATCTTCTTCGATGTATTCATAATCGAAGTAAGTGTCAAGAGCTCTAATCCAATCTAAAATTTCTTCTGCATCCAGATTCCCTTCATAAGTTGGAATGTCCATCTTGGCTTTCGCACCCATTCTAGAAATGGCTTTGATCAATCTCTCGGTTGATGCATATTCTGCTGTGACCTCTTCTTCATGTCTAGCTTCCTCTTAAACTTCGAAATCACTGAAATCTCCAGTACCGACTCCGCGTCTTTGTGCTGTCTCCATGTCTTCGAGCCTTGCTCGGAGATCTCTCATCTGTCTCTCCATTTCTGGATTTCCTGTCGGCCTACCTCTTCTTCGTACTTCCCTGTCCTCTGGATCAAGTGACTGTCTTTCTCTTCTTGGTGGCATGGTGAATTTTACTCCTTATCTGCTACAGAAAACAAAGATATTCCTACTCTGATACCACTCTGACGCAGGCACGCGCACCTCCCTCACGGGCACATCCACTCCCTCAGGACCTCCTTTCTCTTCGGCCCGAAGAGCTCAAGGCTCTTCTATTTCCCTTTCAGGAAATCTGCACCCACAATTCTCTTCGCACGACTCCTCTTCCCTTTCTTATCGAGGAATTGGAACTCGCAGCTTCGCGAGTTCATGATCTATCTTAGGGTCCTCAAATTCTCGAGACCCGATGGCTTTGGTCAGACATTGAATTTCCCCCTTGCTATCAGGGTTCTCCCTATCAGGAAATATCTACTCGCGATGTCAAACTTTTGGTTCTCCAACCTCCGATACCCGAGGTACCGAAACTCCGATGCGCACGTGTGACTTGACCCGTCCACACCTGTCACTTCCCTCGGGACTTTCGTGCTATATCTACCTCACTCCCTCGAGACTTCGCTACTCGCGAGGTTGAATAACTTCTCTGTCAACTTCCGATGTCCGAGGTGCCGAAACTCGCGACCTCGCGACTTTTTGACACCAATCTTTCAGGCCTTCCACTTACGAGCTCCCGAGATACGAGGTGCCACCTGTCCACTTGCCAACTCCTATGGACCCATGCTATCCTCGGAGTAGTCTAGATCTCGGTTCTCACAATCTCGCAACTCTCCTTACCAAACTTAGGACACTTTCCTCCCGAGGTCCCGATAGGCAATCTCGTGAACAATCCAATGGCCCTGACCGACTTGGATCAACAGTGCTGCCCCTCCTGAGATTTTAATCCTCTCCATGCCTACGCTATAACTACCTTGCACCTCTGAGAGATCCAACGACTTTTGGAACTTCGTGAAATCTCTTCCAAATATTTTGGTCCGTCCATTCTCCCCTTTCGGATTCTGCGAAATAAAGAAGTGTCTCTCCACGAGACTCGTTTGCTCGCTCGCCAACCTGCGACGCTTTCCTCCGACTTCCAATGGTAGCTTCCCTGTACTTAATCTTTAGTGAACTCGAAGGTCTATTCCTCTTGAGCTTTTCCACAACTTCCACAGTCTCTTAGGAAAAAGAGATCTTTGTGCCCGCACTGGCAACTCTGGCCTGAAACCTTTCACGGCACAAACTTTCGGTGCTCTTCTTCAACGATATCATGAAGGTTCTATACCTCCTGAGCTTTCCCACTCTGACTCTTTCAGAGGGACTTGCACGCGCTCCTCGCGGCAATCATTCAACAACTTCTAAGGGTTGAATCCCTTCGACTCTATGCAACTCCTGCAACAAAAGTCCTTGATTCCCTTTACTCAGATTCACAACTGAGACTTCTTCTTCAGCCTGTGCACTCCTTGCATGGCTTCAACACCCCACTTCCACTTCTAGGCGAATGAGAACAAAAGTTAAACTATTGAGCCTTCATCAATGCACTCCTTGCGGATGAATTCAACTACACCCTTTGCAGGAATCTCCTGGCTCAGATAGAGAAACAATTGAACCTCATTCTCTCTCCCTTTCAAACTTCAGTTTGAAACATGAAATCACATGCACAACATGTACAAAGAAAATGCATAACAAGAAAGAAAACATTCATGAGCATCACATCAGTACACAGGGAAAACAACACAAACCATGAGCTTGAATCAAGGCCTCATTCTATTAATTCAAATGCCTGTACATGGGTGTTCTCCATACAATATTCTCTTCTTGCTCTTCTCTTCTCCTGAATGCTTTCACTCTTTTACAATGATACAATGAGGGTGTCTATATCCGTTTTCCCTCTCGAACTCTAAACTATCAAATCTAGACTTAAAAAATCCTATCTACCAGCATTAAATCTATTAAATGCCTCCTATCTACCAAAGGACGAGAGTTTAAAGGCTCAAGGTCCAATACAATATACAATGCGCCTTCATATATGGCTTCATTAAAAGACTTGCGCTACAATCCCAAAGTACTTTCAAAAATTTGGGTTTGATTATCCAGCTGATCTCCGCTTGATGTGCTGGCTCACTTGATGAGTTGACGATGCTCCTGCATCAAATAGTAAATAGTAAATTTTAAAGTAATAGTAAATATACAAAAATAATATGAAAAATTTGAAATTTAACATCACCACGTGACAACTTCTTCCCCATAAAAAAAAATAACTAACCATTCATTTGATTCCTTAATAAACCTTTATTATCATTCATTTGAATTACAATAAAATTTTAATTAATTTTTTTTTTAAGTAAGAAGTATATATTATATATATGGTGCCTGCTAGAGCAGAAAAAGTTTCCAAAATACAAAATGAAACTAGCTGTAATTACTGGACTGCCCCAACAGAGGGGAAACTAGTCCAGCCAGCCCCCATTCAGATGTCTTAGACAGTTGCTGATGCAGCAAAACAAAGAGAATCCATCCTATAAGCCATCTAGTCTGAGAACCTAAGAAATTGGAAGCATAACAAAAGAGAACTAAACACCTCGCGAGAATCCCAACCATGTGGCACCGAGTTCTTCTGCCCACGGTTCTGCCTCAGTGTTGATCGGCTGATCGTCCCCGCATTTCTTCTTGCTCGCCTCACACTCCTTGTTCTCCACTGGGTCGCTTTGTTCCGCTGTTCTCTTCCTCGTTGCTTCCTGTCGCAGCACGCCATCCATTTCAGCGTCAAGTGCCTCCCCCATAGGAGTGCCAGAGGGGTCCGAGGAGAGCTCTGAGTGCATGGCCGAGAGGATATGTAAAAAGGAGGCAACATTGTCTTCGGTGGCCTGCAAACGAAACTTGAGGTCCGCCACCTCCCTTCGGAGCTCGAAAACTAGATCATACAAGATGCCCAAGCGTTCTCTAAAGTTCTCACCATCGGGTTGGGTTGCAGTGTGGAGACTCAGTCGCTTGGGGTCTGCAAATGCCAGTGGTGCACTTCTCCAGGTGCTCGAGGATGCAGGGAAGGACATGGTCGCGACGAATTGCATTCGGGGGTCCTGAGGACAGCGCTGAGATGGAGGCGACGCTCGCGGGAGGGTGGCCATGGAGTGTAGAAGCAGAGACGGCTTTGGTGGCGGGGTGGCTGCAGAGCAACGACGAACCGACTGCGCAGGTGGAGGGGAGGCAATAGGGGACGAAGACAGGGGGTGTAAGGAGGATCCAGTCATCGGGGATGCTGAAAGCGAGGCAGGAGGTCTGCGGGGATTCCAAGGTGAGCCCCGCTTTGCCTTACCTCTAATTCTCTCTTTCATGGATGCAGGTGAGCTGGTTTGGCCAGGGACAAACCAGAATTGCAGTTAGATAATGGAGAATGTGCTAGGACGTGCCTGGTTGCGCTTGCTCCATGAAGGGAGGAGCCCTTCGGTTCGCAAGTCTGGTGTAATGACGGATACCACGAGCCAAGCCATAATACAAAGTGCAGAGGAACAAAGGGTGGCGTTAATGCCTCTTACGCAGACCATCACTTCCAATTTAAACGCAATTAATCCCCCAGGTCGGCACTGTACTGCAACACGGGCCGATCACGTGGCTCCGTGCTGCCTTGCATCGTGTCCGGTCTCTCCCCTCGCCACGGGGACTCCACTAACACCCCATCCGAGGAAAATTTTAATTATTATTAAAAAAAACAATTTCATTTTCTATGGGCTATGACATACTTTTTGAGATACCAGTTTTGGCCGCTATATTCTAGTTTTAGTTTCGACCGACTAATTAATAAGTTCCAAATCCAGTTTTAATCAACGATCATTGATTAATTAAATTCAATGTTTTTTCTCTATATCTCGTTTTGTACGTTTCTTTGGAAAGGACTTCTACTCACCTGTTGATCCCCCACCACCAGTACAGGTTTATGCTCACCCACTTATATAGCAGATTCCTTGGTACCAGAGCAAACATCAGTACCTATCGAAGTGTCAGATCTACCAACTCGAATTCCTTCTAGACAGGATTCAATAACTTGAGCCTGCCCACCCTTTAGCAAGAAAATTTTCGCACGTAAGAAAAAAATTTCGCAAGAGAATCTAGAAAAAAAGTTTTAATTTTAGAACCAAGTTCCACTTCCACAGTTTATAGCACCACCCAGTTGTAGAGTGTAACCACATTCTCTTTGAGAGAGCCCTATACAAATTTCTTGCTGAGGGAAAACCAGAATCATCTCCACCCGACCATCATAACTCATCCTCGGAGGCATTTAACTGGATACCCCCACCCGAAAGCACACTTTTGTAATCCTTCCATTCAGTTGCAAGACCACCGATGATTCCAATATTTGTGGCATCAATCTAGTAAGTGCTTAGGGGATCTACCAGAGTAGTGTTTTGATCTTGGTAAATATAGGTAATCTCCTGAACCTTTAATGCCAAGAGAAGTTCTTTAGAAATAAAAGAGTGTTGACCCAATCCAAAAATACGATCTCTACCTGCCTGGATAGTCTCTCCATTTATAGGTTTCAATCATAGCTAATGATCTAAAAGTGGTAGGGCATTTAAAATAATTCTCCAAACTGGAGAAGACTCTCTGTGAGTTCTATTGTCCAATCTAAACCAAGTTGACACAGAAACAAAAGGTAAATACTTGTCTTTAAGAACTTTATACCATATTTTCACTTTGGTCAAACCTCTCCACAAAGTTTTGGCCGCTAAGGATTTATTGAAGAAGGAAAGATTTCACAACCCCCAACCTCCATCTCTCTTAGGCCTAGTAATAGTGTCCCAATTACAGAGATGTAATCGTTTCCTCTCACTACAACTCAACCATAAAAGGAGAAGATAAGCTGACAAAGTTTTACCAGAATAGAGTTGGGAACTGCAGCCAAGGACATGAAATACACTGGTTGGCTCTGGAAAACTACCTTTATCAAAACTAATCTTCCACCTAGAGAAAGCCAACGATTGCACTAGTGGTCAATTCTTCTTTCAAATTTTTTAATAAGCCAGTGCCATACCTCGGCTTTGTAAAAATTTGTCTTAAGAAAATAGCCCAGGTACCTAAATCTATACTCTATGGGGACGTAGTTAAATGGAAAAAACTCTTTAAAGGGTGTCAGCCCCGACTCCTCCACCCCCGCCACATGGAAAGTGGATTTTTCCACATTTATCTCTAAACCTGAAGCATGTAAAAAAGTCTTTAGGAGGCCAACAATCACCTTCCATTCCGCTACACAAGCTCTAGTCAAAATCAACACATCATCAACGAAAAGGAGATGTAAAATTTTAGTAATCCTAGCAACTTTAATTCCAGACAACAAACTGACTTCTTTTTCCTTTTTTAGGAGGATACTCATCCCCTCCATCACCAATATAAAAAGTAGAGGCGACAATGAGAAGCCTTGTCTAAGACCTTTGCCTCTTTCAAAAAAATCAGATGGTTCACCATTAATCAGGACTGCATATGAAATTGAGGTGACACAACTCATAATCCAATTTGTAACAGATAATTTAAAGCCCGATTTGTGACATCCCCATTCGACACGACTCCTATGATGTACAACCGGAAAAATTAGGGAAATTGTTTTAAAATTACTGAACATGTTATTTGTCTTAGGGTCATCTAGGTTCATTCCTCTATCATCAAAAATGCGACGTGCCCTTAAGGACGCACCAGGTGCTCCAAGGTGTCACTCACCTCATATGTTCCCTTGTGTGATGTTCCCTTTAGGACTTACTACGTGCTCCAAGGGTGACACTCACCACTCTCCATTTTTCTTGCGCGGCGTTCCCTTCAGGACGCACCACGTGCTCCAAGGGTGTCATTTGCCTCTTAACTGACTTGGTAGACATCAACAACCCTTGGAGTCAACACTCTCCCAGGTGAAATTGTGGGAGACTAAGGGCTTCTAAGGAATAAGGCCCCCGCCTTACTGTGCGCCCCTTAGAATCATCGTGAGCGACTGTCGCAGTCTACCCTCATGACATCGTGTGTCCTCTTGAACATGATGATTTGTTGTATCTTAGAATTGAAATCAATATCGAGGATTAATTTATTTGGTAGTCATTTTTCATAGTATTATCACTTAAATCAATGCACCTTATCGTTTTATATTCTATTATTATCATTGAAATCAATACACCTCTTATTATTTTATGTTAACATGAATACAACTACTTGATTATGATAAATCATTTTTTATTGTATCATCACTTAAATCAATGCATTTTTTTTTCATTAAATCAATCGAATTAATTGTTCTAAATTAGAGAGCACAACTAAGATAGTTCTCTTAAAACTTTCTCTTTTTTATTTACTCAATATTATATTATTCTTGTAGGAGGAACACATGTCAACTCCATTTGAGCACTTTTTCACATTTTATATATCTTAATATTATAATTGTTTTAATGTGCAAATATTAATACATAAATCACATACAATGTATCTCACATTTCTCTTGATGATTTGTTGTATCTCACAATTAAAATCAATATGGAGGATTAATTTTCTTAGTATTATTTATTCAATTAATTAATGCACTAAATAATTTTTCATAGTATTATCAGTAAAATCAATGCACCCTCTTTCTTTATGCTATATCATTGTTCAAATGAATACAACTACTCTAATTACTCTAAATTATTTATCATTGTGTTAATTTACTTTGTATTATTTCTTCAATTAATTAATACACTCAAAGCATATTAATTAATTAATACGCTTTTCACGTTTTTTATATGTTGATATTATAAGTATTTTAATGTGCAAATACTAATAGATAAATCACACATAACCAAACAAGGTACACGACTTCAACTTATAATATATGTTTTGAAATTTGTTTTCACTACATTATTGTTAAATTCATTTCACTTGATGATTGCATGTATCTCATAGTTGAAGTCAATATTGCAAATTAATTTCCTTCATATCATTTCTTCAATTAATTAATCCACTAAATCATTTTTTATAGCATTATCATTCAAATCAATGTACCACATTATTTTATGTTATATCATTATCACTGAAATCAATGCACCCTATTTTTTTTATGTTATATCATTAGCACTTAAATCAATGCACCCTATTGTTTTATGTTGCATCATTGTTAAAATGAATACAACTACTTGATTATGAAATTCATTTTTATTGTATCATCACTTAAATCAATGCATTGTTTGTTGCATTAAATCAATGCAAGTGATTTTTCTAAATCATAAAGCACAACTAAGATGGCTTGTATAAACATTCGAATTTTTGAACTTTTTCATCCAGATCCGATGAAACAGATCTTGGTTAAATGACCATTTTATGTTGTTTAATTTGAATTTTTGAATGCATAAATGGATTCACCACCCTGAAAAATCTTGGCACTCAAATTATATAGACTCAATCACTCAAATCTTTGGGAAACAATTGATCGAAAAATATGCCCATAAAAATGTAAAAATGGAAAATGTTTCCTTAAAACTTTCTCCAAGAATATCTCAAATAGCACATATAGGATAGTTCACTTTATATTTAATGTTATTGTTTTCAGGACATATTTTTTTATTTACTCAATATTATATTATTCTTTTAGGAGAGACACGTGTCAACTCCATGTTGAACACGTTTTTCACATTTTATATATCATAATATCATAATTGTTTTAATGTGAAAATACTAATAGCTAAATCAAACATAACCAAACAAAGTCCATGACTTCAACTTATAATATTTGTTTTGAAATTATATTATTGTTTTAGAAGTGACATGTGTCTTTTTTTCAATTAATTAATGCACTCAATCATTTTTCATAGTATTATCATTGAAATCAATGCAACCTACCCTAATGTTTTATGTTATGTCATTATCACTAAAATCAATGCACCCTATAGTTTTATGTTATATCAAAATCACTAAAATCCTTGCACCTTATTTTTCATAGTATTATCATTGAAATCAATGCACCCTACCCTATTGTTTTATGTTATGTCATTATCACTAAAATCAATGCACCCTATAGTTTTATGTTATATCACGATCACTAAAATCCTTGCACCTTATTGCTTCAATCCTCTCAAAAAGTATTTTAAAGTCCAAAAGGATTGCCTCCACAATGACTAATTTAACACTCCAATGAAATTATTGTAGGTCCTTCACAAAGTCCAGAACTTATCAACTCAACCCAAACGAAAGAATAGAAATTGAAAGGTAGATCAATAAATTTCTATAAGAGGACCATATTTAGGGAAGCATATTCAACTCATAATATCTGTTTTGAAATTTCTTTTCACCCTAAATTTATTTCACTTGATGATTTGTTGTGTCTTAGCATTGAAATCAATCTCGAGGATTAATTTATTTGGTAGTCATTTTTCATAGTATTATCACTTAAATCAATGCACCTTATTGTTTTATATTCTATTATTATCATTGAAATCAATACACCTCTTATTATTTTATGTTAACATGAATACAACTACTTGATTATGATAAACCATTTTTCATTGTATCATCACTTAAATCAATGCATTTTTTTTTAATTAAATCAATCCAATTAATTGTTCTAAATCAGAGAGCACAACTAAGATAGTTCTCGTAAAACTTTCTCTTTTTTATTTACTCAATATTATATTATTCTTGTAGGAGGAACCCATGTCAACTCCATTTGAGCACTTTTTCACATTTTATATATCTTAATATTATAATTATTTTAATGTGCAAATATTAATACATAAATCACATATAATGTATCTCACATTTATCTTGATGATTTGTTGTATCTCGCGCTTAAAATCAATATGGAGGATTAATTTTCTTAGTATTATTTCTTCAATTAATTAATGCACTAAATCATTTTTCATAGTATTATCAGTGAAATCAATGCACCCTATTGCTTTATGCTATATAATTGTTCAAATGAATACAACTACTCTAATTACTCTAAATTATTTATCAATGTGTTAATTTACTTTGTATTATTTCTTCAATTAATTAATACACTTTTCACATTTTTTATATCTTGATATTTTAATTATTTTAATGTGCAAATACTAATAGATAAATCACACATAACCAAACAAAGTACATGACTTCAACTTGTAATATATGTTTTGAAATTTGTTTTCACTACATTATTGCTAAATTCATTTCATTTGATGATTGCATGTATCTCATAGTTGAAGTCAATATAGAGGATTAATTTCCTTTGTATCATTTCTTCAATTAATTAATGCACTGAATCATTTTTCATAGCACTATCATTGAAATTAATGCACCACATTATTTTATGTTATATCTATATCACTGAAATCAATGCACCCTATTTTTTTTTATGTTATATCATTAGCACCGAAATCAATGCACCCTATTGTTTTATGTTGTATCATCGTTAAAATGAATCCAACTACTTGATTATGCAAATCATTTTTATTGTATCATCACTTAAATCAATGCATTTTTTGTTCCATTAAATCAATGCAAGTGATTTTTCTAAATCATAAAGCACAACTAAGATGGCTTGTATAAACATTCGAATTTTTGAACTTTTTCATCAAGATCATATGAAACATATCTTGGTTAAATGACCGTTTTATGTTGTTTAAATTGCATTTTTGAATGCATAAATGAATTCACCACCCTGAAAAACCTTGGCACTCAAATTATATAGACTCAATCACTCAAATCTTTCGGAAAAAATTGATCAAAAAATATGCCCATAAAAATGTCAAAAAGGAAAATGTTTCCTTAAAACTTTCTCCAAGAATATCTCAAATAGCACATATAGGATAGTTCACTTTATATTTAGTGGTATTGTTTTCAGCACATATTTTTTTATTTACTCAATATTATATTATTCTTTTAGGAGAGACACGTGTCAACTCCATGTTGAACACGTTTTTCACATTTTATATATCATAATATCATAATTGTTTTAATGTGAAAATACTAATA
>SNQJ01S0008869.1:75474-92127 GCA_010110895.2 Picea sitchensis | reverse complement strand
GAAGTTTTTTTTTCCAACAAGAATTTTTTTTTTTATATTAGATATTATAAAATATTACATCTCTATTCATCCTCTTTCCAAAGACTTTTTAGATATCAATACAAAATATTTCTTAATTTTGTACTCCATTCCCAATACTTTAGAAAAATAACCATACATGACATTCTAAACAAAACAAATATCAAAATACTATAAAAAAAATTATAGTCTTCAATGGCATCCCACTATAAGCCTATCAAAGATCAACTAATTTAATATTCCTAGAGAGACCTGGCATGTTGTCTTCCCACTGAGTGTAGGTAATCACTCCAAGGTGAATTTGATCTCTGAGCGCATCTTTTGAAAAAACATGTGCATCCTTGTTAAACTCTCTAAAAGTATGAAGATATGAATTTTTTTCAAACTGAGTGCTAATGATGCAGGAGCATCGCCAGCACAATCAAGCGAGCCAGCACATCAAACGGAAGATAGCTAGACAAGCCAACACACATTTTTGAAAATACTTTCGGAATTGTTGTGTAATCTTAAATAATCCATTTAAGAGACGGCGCACTTGTATTGTAATGGAACTTGAGCCTTTAAGCTCTCGTCCTTAGGTAGATAGACGGCATTTACTTTAGTTAATGCTGGTAGATAGATTTTAATTGTAGATTTGATAGTTTAGAGTTCGAGAGGGAAAATGGATATAGACACCCTCATTGTATCATTGTAGGATAAGCAACCATCATTCGGGAGAGCAAGAGCAAGCAGAGAACTGTGTAGAGAACATCCATGTACATATATTGAATTAATAGAGGAAGCTTTGATTCAAATCCATGGTTATGTGTCTATTCTGTGTGTGTTGATATTATGCTCATGAATGTTGGCTTCCTGTCATACATTTGCTTTTATATGTTGTGTATGTGATTTCATGGTTGAATTGAAGTTAGAGAGGAGGAAGAAATTAGTTTCAATTGTTTCTCTAATTTGAACCAGAGAATTCCTGCAAGGAGTGCAGTCGAATTTGTCCGCAAGGAGTGCATTGACAGAAGGGTTCACTTAGAGGAAACTTTTGTTTTCAATTCTTCGAGGGTGCAGATAGGCACAGTGTCGTGCAAGGAGTGCGCAGGCCAAGCGAAGTCTTAGAGTTGCGATTCTGAGAAAAGGGTTTGAGAGACTGCTGTTGCAGGAGTGCGTAGAGACGAAGAAATTCAACACTTAGACGTTGTTGAAGATTTGCCGCAAGGAGTGCGTACAGGAGTTTCCTGGAGGAATTCTAAATTGTGGAAAAGCTCAGGAGGAGTAGACTTTCGAATTCATCGAAGGATAAGTGCAGGGAAGTTGTCATTGAATGATCGAAGGAAGCGTCGCAGGTTGGCGAGCAAACAAGGAGTTCTGTGGAGGAACATTTCTTCCTTTCCGTGGATTTTCACAAGGAAGACGGATGGACGAAATCACCCGAGGAGGTTTCGCGAAGTTTTGTGGGCCATTGGATCTTGCGGAGGTGCAAGGAGGTTACGGCGGAAAAATTTAAAGGTTCTAAGATCAGGAGAGGCAGAGCGTTGATACAAGTCAACTGGGTCGGTTGTATTATTCGTGAGATCACTAAATCGGGATCTCGGGAGAAAAGTGTCGAAGAATCGGTAGAGGGAGTCGTGAGTTTGCGACACGCGATATTTCGGGTGGTTGCGTAAGTCGTGTGGGACCACAAGAGTGAGTGGAATACAAGTGGCCGAGATAGGAGATCTCGCGAGCTCGGGGCTCATAAGTTGAAAGCCCAAATACTAGGAGGTCCAAGTCGCGAGGTGCGATATCTCGATGGTGACGTAAGCCGCGTGGGACCGCAGGAGCGAGTGGAGTACAGGTGGCGGAAATCAGAGTCTCGCGAGCTCGGGTCTCGCAAGTTAAAGGTCTATAGATTGGAAGGTTCAAGTCGCGAGGCATGAGATAGCGAAAGTGTGACAGGAGAATATCGGAGTCTCTTCACATCGGGACTCGCAAAGTGGAGAAATTAGTGTGGAAGGTCGCGAGTAGCGAAGGAGCGAGGGCGCGAAGGAGCGAACGCGCGATAAGGTTGTATTCGTGTTTCGGCGCTTCGGGTATCGGAAGGAGGAAATCCGAGCGCTTGGTGTCGCGAGCGACGAAGTCACGATAGGGCAAAGGCATGAGTGTCGATCCTCCGAAGGGAGGAAGAGAGGGGAGCAACTGAGATAAACTGTGGGGTGCGGATTTCCCAAAAGGGAAATAGAAGAGTAGTTCAGCTCTTCGGGCCGAGGAAAGAGAAGGTCCTGGTGGAAGCGATCGTGCTCCGAGGAGTGCGGTAGCCGTCAAAGTGGTATCAGAGCAGGAAGTTATTTTCTTTCTGAAGCGGAGAAGAATAATTCACCATGCCGCCCAGGAGAGAAAGGAAATCACCTGGTCCAGAGGACAGGGATGTGCGAAGAAGAGGCATGTCAGCAGGGAATCCAGAGATGGAAAGGCAAATGAGAGATCTTCGAGCAAGACTAGAAGAGATGGAGACAGCGCAGAGACGCACAGCTGATGTTGGAGATCTAAGTGACTCTGAAGGCGAAGTGGAATCCGAACTGCAAGGAGAAGTTGCAGCTGAAGATGCGACCAATGAGCGGTTAATTAAGGCTATCGCCCATATGAGTTCAAAGACAAAAATGGACATTCCAACTTATGAAGGAAGTATGGATGTAGAAGAGTTGTTGGATTGGATTATAACTCTTGACACCTACTTCAATTATGAGGATATAGAAGAGGATAAAAAGGTCAGGCATGCTGTCACAAAATTGAAAGGACATGCAGCATTGTGGTGGGACGAGCTACAGGCTGATAGACGTTCCAAAGGCAAGAAAAAGATCAAAATTTGGAATCGAATGATTGCGAAGATGAAGGCAAAGTTCATCCCGAGAGATTATCATATTTCTTTGTTCAGGCGAATGCAGAACCTGAGATAGAAATTGATAACGGTGAAAGAATACGCCGAGGAATTCTATCGACTGAACATCAGAGGAGGTCACCGGGAGAGCGATGATGAGAAGGTTGCCAGATATTTGAATGGTCTGAGATATGACATTCAGGATGAATTGAGCATGGTAACCATCCAAACAATTGAGGATGCTTATTAGATGTCTCTGAAAGCCGAAGAAAAGATGAGCCGAAAGCAAGGGCAGCGAGGGCGAGGCAAAATCCAGCCAAGAGGCAAAGCAGTTGCCCAAGATAAATATTAGAAACCCAAGGAGGAATGGAAGAAACCTCAGGGTAAGGTTGAAAGAGGTGGTACCTCACATAAAGGACCATACCTTGAATAGAGAGGGCAGCACGCTGAACAGGGCGGAGGATATATAGACGCAAATACAATTTCTCGTACCAGAGGTAGAGGAAGAGGAAGAGGTGGAGTAATCACATGTTTCACATGTGGGAAGAATGGGCATGGGTCATTTGAGTGTCCAGAGAAAAAGAAGGACATAGGAGAAGCTCACATCGCAGAAGCTCAGAGGCGTGATGCTGAGACTGAGGATGTTGAAGGCGGAAGATCGCTTGGAATGCATAAAGTCCTTTTGACACCCAAGAAGGAGGTGGAAAAATTAGTCCAAAGGAATAGACTGTTCAGGATAGCTTGCAAAACCAAGGACTGGAAATGCAAGGTTATTGTGGATAGCGGTAGCACTGATAATCTCATTTCATCTGAGATGGTAGAAAAAATAGAGCTGGAGACAACTGATCACCCGAGTCCATACAAAGTTTCATGGCTACAAAAGGGACATCAGGTGAGTGTCACTAACCAATGTTTAGTTGAATTCAAAATTGGAGGATATAATGATAAAGTACTCTGTGATGTCATTCCCATGGATGTATGCCATTTATTGCTGGGTAGACCATGGAAATATGACAGAAATGTGGTTCATGATGGGATAATGAATACATATACCCTGGAGAAGGATGGGAGGATACATAGGTTACTTCCGATAAAAGAGAAGGAAGTGAAGCCGGAAGGAAGTGAAGCCGGAAGTAAGCAACAAAATACTTCTCATGAGTGGGAAGGAACTTCTCATAGAGATGGAGAAGAAGGAAGATCCACAATTCTTTGTTGTCAGAAAACCGAGGATTGTTCTGACTAGCACAAGGGTGGACGATTTACCAGATGAGATTCAAGAACTGCTGGAAGAGTTCACTGACATCATAGTGGACGAATTACCTCATTCGTTTCCACCGATGAGGAGTGTAAGTCACCATATA
Source organism: Picea sitchensis (assembly GCA_010110895.2). Taxonomy (NCBI): domain Eukaryota; kingdom Viridiplantae; phylum Streptophyta; class Pinopsida; order Pinales; family Pinaceae; genus Picea; species Picea sitchensis. Next base: position 87,903 of record SNQJ01S0008869.1, on the reverse strand, counting down.
GACCTCATACCAGGAGCTAGTTTGTCGAACAAAGCCGCGTACAGGCTGACGTCGCAAGAGAATGAGGAGGTCAAGAGGCAAGTTCAAGATCTGGTGGACAAAGGATTGGTTAGGGAAAGTTTGAGCCCATGTGTTGTTCCGACAATACTCAGTCCAAAGAAGGATGGAGGTTGGAGAATGTGCACCGACTCTAGAGCGATAAATAAAATAACCATCAGGTACAGGTTTCCATTGCCGAGAATGGATGATCTAATAGATTGCCTGAGTGGGGAAAATTATTTTTCAAAGATAGATTTCAGAAGCGGATATCACTAGATTCGCATGAGGGAAGGTGATGAATGGAAGACAACATTCAAGACAAACGAAGGTTTGTACGAATGGTTGGTCATGTCGTTTGGCTTGACAAATGCACCCAGCACATTCATGAGGCTGATGAATGAAGTCTTGAGGAAATTCATCGGAAAGTTTGTCGTCGTGTCTCTGGATGATATACTGATTTTCAGCAAGACAAAGGCCGAACACCTGGAACATTTGGCCATTGTGATGAGGAATCTACATCAGGAGAAGCTGTTGATTAATGTGAAGAAGTCCTCATTTCTGAAGAAAGAGCTCATTTACTTGGGTTTTGTTATTTCGGCAAATGAGTTGAAGATGGATCCGGATAAAGTGGAAGTGATTAAGAATTGGCCATCACCGAGAAATATTGTCGAGGTGAGAAGTTTTCATGGTTTGGCTAGTTTCTACCGGAAATTCATCAAGAGTTTCAGTGGAATTAGTGCAACGATGATGGACACGGTGAAGAAGCGACATAAGACTTTTCATTGGACAACAGATGCTGAGCATAGCTTCAATCTGTTGAAGCGGAAGATCACAAAGCAACTAATTCTGGTGTTGCCAGATTTCCAGAAGACATTTCAGGTGAAATGTGATGCAGTCGGATATGCCATAGGAGCAGTCTTGAGTCAAGAAGATAGACCAGTTTCATATTTCAGTGAGAAGCTAGATGAAGCAAAGATGAAATACTCCACGTATGATAAATAATTTTATGCTATCATACAGGCATTGAAGAAGTGGAGGCATTACTTGATCCCGAAAGAATTTGTATTGTACAGTGATAATCATGCGTTGCAGTTTGTGATTCAATAGGAGAAGTTGAATCGGAAACATGCAAAACGGGTAGAGTATATGCAGAATTTCACATTTGTGATTAAGCATATTTCAGGAACTGCTAACAAAGTGGTTGATGCTTTGAGCAGGAAATGTTTGTTGCCGCAGGAGTTCCAAGTCAAAACGTTGGGTTTTGAAAACCTTAAGGACATGTATGCAGGTGATGCAGATTTTGCAGAGGCATATGAGGCAACTGAGAATCCAGTTCTCAGGGATAGAAGTCCATGGATAGATTATATGATCCAAGGGGGGTTGTTGTTCAGAGGCAATCAACTGTGTATTCCAATTTGCTCCATGAGGGAGAACTTGTTGAAAGAAAAGCACAGTGGTGGATTAGCAAGACACTTTGGCCATGACAAAACATTCGCCAAGCTGAGCGAATCATAATTTTGGCTAGGCATGTGAGAAAAGGTCAAGCGATTTGTTGACAGATGTCGAATTTGTCAGCATTCAAAGGGCAGGAAGCAAAATGCAGGTTTTTATCAGCCATTGCCCATACCAGAAAGACCATGGGAGGCGATTAGCATGGATTTTGTATTGGGTTTACCAAGGACACAAACAGGTGTTGATTCCATCTTTGTGGTGGTGGACAGGTTTTCTAAGATGGCGCATTTTATTCCATGCCAGAAGACCAGTGATGCGACACACATCGCAAATTTGTTCTTTAAGGAGGTCATTCGACTCCATGGATTGTCGAAAAGCATAGTTTCGGACAGAGATACAAAATTCATAGGGAATTTTTGGAGGACCTTATGGAAGAAGCTAGGAACTAACTTGGCGTTTAGTTCGGCTTACCATCCTCAGACGGATGGGTAGACAGAGGTGGTCAACAGGAGTTTGGGAGATTTGTTAAGAAGCCTGGTGACAGAGCACCACAGTAGCTGGGACAACATATTGCCACAGGAAGAATTTTCTTACAATGACTCTATGAACAGGAGCACATGAAAGAGTCCATTTCAGATTGTGTATGGGACACAACCAAGAGGAGTTTCTGAACTCAGGGAGTCATGACAAACTGCTACTAGCAGCGCTAGTGCAGAGGAGTTCGCTGAGGCGATGAAAGAACTTCATAGCAGAATGAAACAACGATTGATTGATTCAAATCAAGAGTACAAGCACAGAGTAGATCAACATCGGAGACAACTTCAGTTTGAAGTTGACAATTTAGTTCTGGCACATCTGAGGAAAGAAAGCTTCCCGAGGGGAACATACAACAAGCTGAAAATGAAGAAAATCAGACCTTGCAGAGTCCTGAAGAAATTGGGAGAGAACGCTTATGATATTGAGTTATTNATGGCATCGGGATATCTCCGATATTTAATGTTTCGGATTTATACCCATACAAGGCTAGACAAGTAGAGGCTGGAACTGAGGAGCCAGAAGTCCAGTGGCAGAAGCAGATGCCGACTGCAGAAAAGCCACAAATGGAATGCATACTGGACAAAAGAGTGGGTAAGAAGACCAGGAGGAAAGAATACTTTGAGGATCTGGTCAAATGGAAAAACCACCCAGTGGAAGATGCCAGCTGGGAAAATGAAGTAGAGATACAAAAGCATGGACAGACCGTGCAGGAGCTCATGGACAGGAGCCCATGAAATTTTTCAAGCCAGGGAGTATGATGCAGGAGCATCGCCAGCACAATCAAGCGAGCCAACACATCAAACGGAAGACAGTTGGACAAGCCAACACACATTTTTGAAAATACTTTGGGAATTGTTGCGTAATCTTAAATGATCCATTTAAGAGACAACGCACTTGTATTGTAATGGACCTTGAGCCTTTAATCTCTCGTCCTTAGGTAGATAGACGACATTTACTTTAGTTAATGTTGGTAGATAGATTTTAATTGTAGATTTGATAGTTTAGAGTTCGAGAGGGAAAACGGATATAGACACCCTCATTGTATCATTGTAGGATAAGAAGCCATCATTCAGGAGAGCAAGAGCAAGCAGAGAACTGTGTAGAGAACATCCATGTACATATATTGAATTAATAGAGGAAGCTTTGATTCAAATCCATGGTTATGTGTCTATTCTTTGTGTGTTGATATTATGCTCATGAATGTTGGGTTCATGTCATACATTTTCTTTTATATGTTGTGTATGTGATTTCATGGTTGAATTGAAGTCAGAGAGGAGGAAGAAATTAGTTTCAATTGTTTCTCTAATTTGAACCAGAGAATTCTTACAAGGAGTGCAGTCGAATTTGTCCGCAAGGAGTGCGTTGACAGAAGGGTTCACTTAGAGGAAAATTTTGTTCTCAATTCTTCAAGGGTGTAGATAGGCACAGTGCCGTGCAAGGAGTGCGGAGGCCAAGCGAAGTCTCAGAGTTGCGATTCTGAGAAAAGGGTTTGACAGACTGTTGCTGCAGGAGTGTGCAGAGTCGAAGAACTTCAACACTTATACGTTGTTGAAGATTTTCCGCAAGGAGTGCGTGCAGGAGTTTCCTGGAGGAATTCTAAATTGTGGAAAAGCTCAGGAGGAGTATACCTTCGAATTCATCGAAGGATAAGTGCAGGGAAGTTTCCGTTGAATGATCGAAGGAAGCGTCGCAGGTTGGCAAGCAGACAAGGAGTTCTGTGGAGGGACATTTCTGGAGAGGCAGAGCGTTGATACAAGTCGGTCGGGTCCGTTGTATTATTCGTGAGGTCGCTAAATCCGGATATCGGGAGAAAAGTGTCGAAGAATCGGCAAAGGGAGTCGCGAGTTTGCGACACACGATATTTCGGGTGGTTGCGTAAGTCGTGTGGGACCACAAGAGTGAGTGGAAGACAAGTGACCGAGATAGGAGATCTCGCGAGCTCGGGGCTGGTAAGTTGAAAGCCCAAATACTAGGAGGTCCAAGTCGCGAGGTGTGATATCCCGACGGTGACATAAGCCGTGTGGGACCGCAGGAGCGAGTGGAGTCCAGGTGGCGAAAATCATAGTCTCGCGAGCTCGGGTCTCGCAAGTTAAAGGTCTATAGATTGGAAGGTTCAAGTCGCGAGGCGCGAGATAGAAAAAGTGCGACAGAAGAATATCAGAGTCTCGTCACATAGGGACTCGCAAAGTGGGGAAATCATTGTGGAAGGTCGCGAGTAGCAAAGGAGCGAGGGCGCGAAGTCGCGAACACGCGATAAGGTTGTATCGGCATTTTGGCGCTTCGGGTATCGGAAGGCGGAAATCCGAGCGCTTGGTGTCGCGAGCGACGAAGTCGCGATAGGGAGAAGGTGCGAGTGTCGATCCTCCGAAGGGAAGAAGAGAGGGGCGCAACCAAGAGAAACTGTGGGGTGTGAATTTCCCGAAAGGGAAATAGAAGAGTAGTTCAGCTCTTCGGGCCGAGGAAAGAGAAGGTCCTGGTGAAAGTGATTGTGCTCCGAGGAGTGCGGTAGCCGTCAGCTAATCATTTTAATTTTCTCCTTCTAGCCTTCCAACGCCAGACTTTGCAGTCCCCTGCTACCATTACACCAATCTATAATGAGTTTTGAATCCCCAATAATATGTATGCCAGTAATGTGTAATTTTAATGACAAGAACAGCGTAGACCACACGTAGAGCAGTTACGCTCTGTTGTTTGTTCAAACTCTTGTGTTGAATGTCCACTTGAAAAATGTATTTACATTTAGAATGATAACACCACATTCTCCACTATTTGATCCATCAGTTGTAGTTGCGCCATCAAACCTCCCCACTAGTTAATGAATCTGGGGTGGTCTTTTAATCCTGTACTGAGAATTGGATTTATGGGGCCTTACACTTGCATTAAAAAAATAAACATAATTAAAATCCACCACTTGCGGGAGATTCGACTCACTGTTGAAAAGGAGGTTGTTTCTTTCCAGCCATAAAAACCAGAAGACATATGTTGGAAGACTGATCAAATTTGGATGCTTTCTGACCCAATTCGAAAGGCATTCATCAACTGTGTTCCCCTCCCAAAGAAACTTAAACTTGAGAATCCCCGCAATAATAACCCAAAATTGACAAGTGAAAGGGCAGGAAATAGACAAATGGTTTAGTGTCTCTATATTCCTTCTAGACAGGATGAAATAGCTCGGGCCTGTCCACCCTTTAGCAAGAAAATTTTCCCACGTAAGAAATTTTTTTCGCAAGAGAATCTAGAAAAAAAAGTTTTAATTTTAGAGCCAAGTTCCACTTCCACGGTTTATAGCACCACCCAATTGTAGAGTGTAACCACATGCTCTCCGAGAGAGCCCTATACAAATTTATTGCCGAGGGAAAACCAGAACCATCTCCACCTGACCATCTTAACTCATCCTCGAAGGCATTTAACTGGATACGCCCTCCCGAAAGTGCACTTCTAAAATCCTTCCATTCAGATGCAAGACCACCGATGATTCCAAGATTTGTGGCATCAATATAGTAAGTGCTTAGGGGATCTGCTAGAGTAGTGTTTCGATCTTTGTAAAGATAGGTAATCTCCTGAACCTTTAATGTCAAGAGAAGTTCTTTAGAAAGAAAAGAGTGTTGACCCAATCCCAAAATACGATCCTTGCCTACCTGGATAGTCTCTCCATTTATAGGTTTCCATCACAGCCAATGATCTAAAAGTGGTAGGGATTTTAAAAGAATTCTCCAAACTGTATAAGACTCTCCATGAGTTCTGTTGTCCAATCTAAACCAAGTTTGTAACGATCCTTCTCATTATGGTGACAACCTCGTGTAACAAGTGCAATTTTTTTGTGTGTGTATGTGTGCGTGTGTGCAAGGTTAATAAGTACATTGGACCCGGCATCGCCATACGATGTCGAACATGATGCATACAATGCGATGACAACATAGAGATCTAAGACGCACATAAACCTCTATAAGAAAAGAACGACAACCAACAGACAATGATAAGACTGAATACCCGCCCGTCCTACCCTACAATGGTTAGGACCTCCAAGACACATAAGTAAAGGTAAAGGCCCGAGAGAATCGGGATATCGGGATTCGGAGGATCGGGGATCCTGAGGACAAGAGGTCCAATACATTTCGACATTTGAAAGCCCGAAATCGCGAAGGGAGATAGGAATGTGGTCATATGGACCAAGAGATAGCCCTGGGGCTAAATACTGTAAAAGTGTTTCGACGTATCAGCATTGCGGTGATCGAAGAATCGAGAGAACAAGGGTTCTCATGACATTGGGAATCAGGAAACCCCGAAGCCCGAAATTTCAATTTCCTATTGTGGAAGGAGAAGCGGTCATGTCCAGAGGTTGTGAGGACTAGAAAGGACCTGTGGGTCGATTTTAATAGAGATTTCAGTGAGGAATCAAAGAGTCTCTTCAGCTCAAAGGGGAATTTGAACTATCCTTAAGACCGGGAGGTCAGGTGCAGGACCTGCTGAGGTAGGTGCCTGTCTACAGCGCCATCAGTTGGTATCAGAGCGAGAACTTTGTTTGTATTAGGATGATGAGAATTCCGAGGAACGACTCAATATTCGATCCTTAAGACCGGGAGGTCAGGCGTGGGACCTGCTGAGGTAGGTGCATGTATGCAGCACCATCAGTTGGTATCAGTGCGAGAACTTTGTTTGTATATTTCAAGTAGAGGGAGAAGACAAAAGGAGATAGGGTGTTGGAGACTCTATAAATGATTGCTTGCAAGTGAGCGGCAAGTTTTCCAGGAGAGCAGACAGAGACAGCGATATGACTATTGAAGGTCGTAGATATGCTGGAAGGAAAATCCCAGAGATGATGAGCACAGCTAAAAAGGGGAAAGAACTTGCCGACATTAGGGAAAGAATGGAAGAGATTGAACTGCGGATGTAGCAGAATACCAGGTCAAGATGTGTACATGAATGGCCCATGAGGAAGCCGAAGGTAAAATGGCCAGTCAAGGATTTGATGACTACAATACAGCGTAGGATGTTAAAAGGATGGTTGAGGCATGCTGAAAACCTTGATGGACCTAAGGAGATGGTTCAGATATGTGAACCAGAGATTGGGTGAATTCTCGGTGAAGAGAATGAAATGGGATCATCTGAAGATCTCAAGAACTACTAGGAGGGCAGAGAGGAAATTCCAAATTTCCAGGTGGGCAAGGAGTTGAGATCAGCTGAAGATCTCACGAACTGTCAGGAGGACAACCAAGGAATTTCACATTGCTAGTTGGGCAATGAAATGAGGTCGTTGCGGGATCTCGAAGATTGCCAGGAGGGCAGTGGAAGCATCTCAAATTTCCAGGTGGGCAGAGATAATAATACGAGACTGTCTGAAAGTATCATGGACTCAAAGGTGAGTTCAATTCAACAAGGGGTGTTGATGAAGATGGGATCGATTGATCTCATAGTCTGCCAGGAGGGCAGCAGGAAAATCCCATATTGCCAGGTGGGAAAGGATGAACAGGTGAGACTATCTGAGAGTCTCATAAACTCAAAGGTGAGTTTGGATCAGTAGGTGTAGTTGACAAAGGAGGAAGATCTGAGAAATCTTCTGATAATTGGGGGAATCGAAATATTCCTACCATTTGCCCAAGAGGAGGCAGAAATCTACATTGCAATTGATAAGGCAACAACAACAGAAGAAGGACAGCCAACTGAGACTATCAGGAAAGAATAATTGGAGCAGGTGTTTGAGACTGCCCAAGAAGAAGAAGAAAATGAGCATTCTGAGGAGTGGTTCAATATTTTCAGCCAGGAGACTGAAAAGACTGCAACCTGGGAGTTTGCAGAAGAAGAAGAAGAAGAAGAAAACAACATTTATTTGGTTGATCTATATGAACAAATTGAAGTTCTGGAGAGAAGGGTGAAGGTGCAGAGTGTGCACATCCAACAAGTGAAGTTGGTAGTAGATGAAGAAGGCATGGGAGATCACAGTGATCTGCCCATTTGCAGAAAATTTTTGCAGCTAGGGAGACTGCATGAACAGGGCCAGCCATTGGAGCAATTGGATGAAGTGATCGACATGATCAAGGAGTTGATGATTCGGTCAGCAGAAACTGTCAACAAGGAGAGGCTAAGCAGAAGGAAGGAAGCAGCAACAACAACGTTGAAGCAGCAGCAGTAGCAACAGGGAGATGGAACAAATGAATAGCTCCAAAAATTTGTTTGGGATCCAGGAGGATTTCAAAAGCTAAGATAGGAAGATCATGAGCAGGAGCTCATGATTTTTTGTAGCTGAGGAGTATGATGCAGGAGCATCTCTCCATGTCAGTCAGCCATCCATCCAGCCACGTCAGCGCATGCATTCAAGGATGAAGAGAGGCGCAACCCTCGTTTTCAAAGTTGAATGTAATTAATGTTGTAGGTTGTTGATCCATGGAGCCATGCCTTTGCGTAGGCATTAGACTAGGTAGGCCTTTAATGTTTGTAAGGCTGAGATCTAGATACAAATGGTGGACTAGACAACCCATTCAATGTAATTGAATAGGGTAGGTATATTGGAGGGAAGAGCTCGAAGAGCCCCCTCGGGTAAAATATATTTTTTGGTATCTCATTTGAGAGAGAGAGAGTGGATAAGAGTAGAGGGTCTGCGAGTAGAGAGCATAAGAGAAATATCCAAGACCTTGTTATAGGCCATGCTCAGGAACACCTTGTACAAATAGACATTTTCCATTTTAATATAAACATAAGTTTTTCCTGCATCTTTCATGTGTTAAATGAATGTCTGTGAGTGTTCTTTATGTCCTGTGAATGTATGTTATGTTTATGCATTTGCAGGAGTTGTTTTGGCTTCAATCTTGAGACGTCTTTGAGGCTTCATACCAGGAGGGTGTGACAGAACACTGTGGGTTCTGATAGCCGTGCACAGAGGGTGCATTTTTTAACTCTACCAAGTCAGACAGAGGCATGCCAGGTGGGCACAGAAGTTGAAATCAACAACTCGGAAGAAATACCTGTGAGGTTGTTGAATACCTAACGAGGCAAGGTTGTGGAGAAGGACACAGTTGCAGACAGAAACTCTCTTTGAGTTCTATGAAGCTCTGCCAAGTGGGCATTGAGCACATGCATAGTGATGCATTGAGAAGAACTCAGATGTGAGTTGATACTCTGCTAGGTGGGCATTGAGTAGGTGTGCAGATAGGCACAAAAGAAAAGAACTCTTTGAGTTATGAATTTGAAGAAGAGTCCAAGAAAAGCAACCTTCACAGGGTTGTTGAACACCCTGTAGACTCAACAAGAGGTTTCTTCAGCAGAATAATAGCCAGGACGGCATCACATTCTCCAGAAGGAGGAGAAAGGAGAAGGAACTGTTTCCTTAGAAGTCTGGGTGAGAAGAGAATCTCAGGACGGATAGCGTTTTATGTGCGTAGAGGCCCTGTAGGGGCACAAGAGTTAAAGAACCCTTCAAGGATTCGGGTGTGAAGCTCAGGAGTAGTTATTTCAGTGCATAGAGTGTAATTGCAAGGAGTGCAGAAGTCGCATAACTCTTCGAAGAGTTTAGATTTCCCAAAGCTCAGGAGGGACAACATTTTAATATACGCACGGGAGGACTCAAGTCGAAGAGTTCTCAGAGAAGAAAGAAGGCAAAGGTTAAGGCCTTTGAGAAATTGGAATTCTTCCAAGTCTGGGAAGAACGTGTGGAAGCTCAGGAGGAGCAACAACTGCCATTGGATCCAGGAAGAGAGATTTGGACCGTTGAGAAGATTTCACATCCAGGAAGCAATGCAATAGAGGAGCACACAGGAGAAAGGATATGGACCGTAGGATCTTGGTCCAATTACCCATCAATCGTGGGATCTGACAGGAGTTGTATAGGGGTTAAAGCCTTACAAACAGAGTGAAAGTCTCAAAAGGCATAGGGATATCAGGATTTTGAAATTCGGGATATCGAAAGTCTCGAGGACAGGAGATTGGGAATCTCCAGACTAAAAACCCCGAAAGAGATCTGAGTCGTCCATCGGTTGGGACACATGGCGGAGACTAAAAGTCTGTCGGCATTTCGCATGTCGGGATTTCGGGGATCAAAGGGACAAGATGCCGAGACATTTCAGCATTTGATTTCACGAAATCATGAAATGATTGAGGACCGTCCATCATAGGAGGACGCGTGGCGGAAATCCAATAATTCGGGAAAAATCTCGATAGGAGAGCCATTTCGTCATTTCATGATTCGGCGTTTCACGAATCCTGAAGTCAAGAAGCACGCGCATTTCAGAAATGCGAAGTCCGAAACCCTGGCAAGGTGGAAAGCTCCATTGTGGGGCCAACTAATGTCACTTCGACACATCGGAGGTTGGGAGTGCAAAGGAGTAGTGGCGAGGAGGAGTCTCGCATCGGGAGAACCCGAAATCGTGAAATCCCAAAAAGGGATTTCCTAGCTGATGTCATATTGGGATATCGGGGATCGGAACTTCGGGGGTCTCAAGGACGAGAGCCCACAGACATTTCGGGAACGGAAGTCCCAAAATCGTGAAAAGGTAAAGGCCCAGGAGAATCGGGATATCGGGATTCGGAGGATCGGGGATCCTGATGACAAGAGGTCCAATACATTTTGGCATTTGAAAGCCCGAAATCGTGAAGGGAGATAGGACTGTGGTCGTATGGAATAGTGGTCACATGGACTAGGAGATAGCCCTAGGGCTAAATACTATTAAAGAATTTCAACATATCGACATTTCAGTGATTGGTGAATCGACAGAACATGGGTTCTCATCACATCGGGAATCAGGAAACCCCAAAGACCGAAATTTCAATTTCCTGTTGTGGAAGGAGAAGAGGTTGTGTCCAGAGGCCGTGAGGAGCAGAAAGGACCTGTGGGTTGATTTTAATAGAGATTCCAGTGAGGAATCAAACAGTCGCTTCGGATCAAAGGGGAATTTGAACGATCCTTAAGACCGGGAGGTCAGGCGCGGGACCTGCTGAGGTAGGTGCCTTTCTGCAGCACCATCAGTGTCACCCACCTCATATGTTCCCTTGCGCGATGTGCCCTTCAGGACGCACTACATGCTCCAAGGGTGCCACTCGTCACTCTCCATTTTTCTTGTGCGACGTGCCCTTCAGGACGCACCACGTGCTCCAAGGGTGCCACTTACCTCTTGAATGACTTGGTAGACATCAATAATCCCTGGAGTCAACACTCCGCCAGGTGAATTTGTGGGAGACTAAGGGCCTCTAAGGAATAATGCCCCTGCCTTATTGCGTGCCCCTTAGAATCATCCTGAGCGACTATCACAGTCTCCTCTCACGACATCATGGGTCCTATCGAACTAGGTAATAGTTAACCTACAGTTCGAGCCACAGCGAGAGTTCTAGTAGGTTGTGGCAGGGTTGTTATCCACACCTCTCCCTCAACGTCTCTAGTAGTCATGCATGACCCCTTTACTCCACATGTGAGTCTGGTCGGCAAGCTATCATCAGACTGCATCATCAACAAATCATGTCCGAACATATCCATATCATATCATCTAATCAGATGCTCTAATATCAGTACAGCAATCAAACCCCAATGGTACACTCCCTGACTCGATCCAGAGTCCAAGGGGTTCCATCAATGCCTTTGCATCCTCGAGGTCCAAAATCCTGCAGACTCAGTAAAACTGAATGAATAGCGCATGTCTATGTCAGTGTACTAAAACATGTCATCAACCCATAACCCCTCATAATCAAAATCAAAAGTTTTAATAGCATAATAATCTGGATCACTTGCAAGCAAGTGTCATCAAAGAATAAGTTCGCTCGGTGCGCGAGAGCGGGATGTTACAGAAATCAATGCACCGTATTGTTTTATGTTATATCATTAGCACTGAAATCAATGCACCCTATTGTTTTATGTTGTATCATTGTTAAAATGAATACAACTACTTGATTATGCAAATCATTTTTATTGTATCATCACTTAAATCAATGTGTTTTCTATTGCATTAAATCAATGCAAGTGATTTATCTAAATCATAAAGCACAACTAAGATGGATTGTATAAACATTCGAATTTTTGAACTTTTTCATCGGGATCAAATGAAATATATCTTGGTTAAATGACCGTTTTATGTTGTTTAAATTGCATTTTTGAATGCATAAATGGATTCACCACCCTGAAAAATCTTGGCACTCAAATTATATACACTCAATCAGTCAAATCTTTCGGAAAAAATTGATCGAAAAATATGCCCATAAAAATATCAAAAAGAAAAATGTTTCCTTAAAACTTTCTCCAATAATATCTCAAATAGCACATATAGGATAGTTCACTTTATATTTAATGTTATTGTTTTCAGCACATATTTTTTTATTTACTCAATATTATATTATTCTTTTAGGAGAGACACGTGTCAACTCCATGTTGAACACGTTTTTCACATTTTATATATCATAATATCATAATTGTTTTAATGTGAA
>SNQJ01S0008869.1:62494-73777 GCA_010110895.2 Picea sitchensis | reverse complement strand
GTTCAACCTTTACCTGCTGACATTCTAGACATATGGCCACATAGTTGACTATGTATGCCTTCATTCCCTTCAATAAGAATAAGGGTTTAAGGTCTGCCCTCATCTTTGTGACTCCTGGGTGAGCCATGTAAAATGCTCTATGAGCCTCACTCAAGATCAACATCCTCAACTCGTCTTTCGGCGATACGTAGATCTGATTTTTAAAACTCAATAATCCATCGCTATCAAACGAAAATCCTTCAAATCGTGGTACCATCATTGTGTTTTGTCCGATAAAACCCTCGACTTGTTTGTACCAGTCATCATCACGCTGTAAAGTTGTAATCTTTTCACGCAGATTCATCTGGAGCAGTAGCACCAAAAAGATGCGTGGTCTCCGACTCAATGCATCCGCCACTTGGTTCACTATTCCCTTTATGTAAGTAATATCAAATTCGTACTCGCTAAGAAATTCCGACCAATGTCGTTGTCGCGCGTTCAAGTTTCTTTGCGTAAAGATGTGTTGTTAGTCCATAGTGATCAGTCTTTAGTTCAAATTTTCATCCGACAAGGTAGTGTCTCCAAACCTTCAAGGCATAAACGATGGCTAACAACTCCAAATCATGTGTCGTGTAGTTCTCTTCATGCCTTCTCAGTTTCCTTGAAATGTAAGAGATCACTCCTCCGTCTTGCATCAAGACTCCGCCTAAACCTTCCTTGGATGTGTCAAGGCGACATTTTATTAGGGAGAATGTTTTTTAAAAATTCTTATCACAATGTTCATCCTAAGTCCATCTAGGTTCAATCGTTTATCAATAAAAACATGACATGCCCTTTAGGATGCACTAGGTGCTCCAAGGGTGTCTGATGCAGGAGCATCTCTCCATGTCAGCCAGCTAGCCACGTCAGCGCATGCATTCAAGGATGAAGAGAGGCGCAACCCTCGTTTTCAAATTTGAATGTAATTAATGTCGTTGGTTGTTGAGCCATGGAGTTGTGCCTTTATGTAGGCATTAGAGTATGTAGGCATTTAATGTTTGTAAGGATGAGATCTAGATCCATATGGCAGACTAGACAGTCCATTCAATGTAATTGAATAGGGTAGGTAGATTGGAGGGAAGAGCTCGAAGAGCCCCCTTAGATAAAAGAGATTTTTTGGTATCTCATTTGAGAGAGAAAGAGTGGGTAAGAGTAGAGGGTATACGAGTAGAGAGAAGAAGAGAAAGAGTCGAGACCTTTTTACAGGTCGTGCTCAAGAACACCTTGTAAAAATAGGCATTTGTCATTTTAATATAAACAACAGTTTTTCCTGCATCTTTCATGTGTTAAATGAATGTCTGTGAGTGTTCTTTATGTGCTATGAATGTATGTTATGTTTATGCATTTGTAGGAGTTGTTTTGGCTTCAATCTTGAGAGGTCTTTGAGGCTTCACACTAGGAGGGTGTGATAGAACACTGCGGGTTCTGATAGCCATGCACAAAGGGTGCATTTCTGAACTCTGCAGAGTCAGACAGAGGCATGCCAGGGGGCACAGAAGTTGAAATCAACAACTCGGAAGAAAGACCTATGAGGTTATTGAATACCTCAGGAGGCAAGGCTGTGGAGAAGGACACAGTTGCAGACATAAACTCTGTTTGAGTTCTATGAAGCTCTGCCAAGTCGGCATTGAGAACATGCATAGTGATTCATTAAGAAGAACTCTGTTGTGAGTTGATACTCTGCCAGGTGGGCATTGAGTAGGTGTGTAGATAGGCACAGGAGAAAAGAACTCTTTGAGTTCTGAATTTGAGGAAGAGTCCAAGGAAAGGGACCTTCACAGGGTTGTTGAACACCCTGCAGACTCAACAAGAGGTTTCTTGAGCAGAATAATAGCTAGGGTGGCATCACATTCTCCAAAAAGAGGAGAAAGGAGAAGGCACTGTCTCCTTAGAAGTCTGGGCGAGAAGAGAAGCTCAGGAGGGATAATGCTTTATATGCACAGAGACCCTGTAGGGGCACAAGAGTTAAAGAATCCTTCAAGGATTCAGGAGTGAAGCTCAGGAGTAGTGATTTCAGTGCACAGAGCGTAACTTGAAGGAGTGCAGAAGCCGCAGAAATATTTGAAGAGTTCAGATTTCCCAAATCTCAGGAGGGATAACATTTTCATATATGCGCAGGACGACTGAAGTCGAAGAGTTCGTAGAGAAGAAAGAAGGCAAAGGTTGATGCCTTTGAGAAATTGGAATTCTTCCAAGTATGGGAAGAGTGCGCGGAAGCTCAGGAGGAGAAACAACTGCCATTGGATCCAGGTGGAGAGATATGGACCGTTGAGAAGATTTCATGTCTAGAAAGTAGTGCAATAAAGGAGCGCACAGGAGAAAGGATATGGACCGTCGGATCTTGGTCCAATTACCCATCGGTCGTGGGATCTGACAGGAGTTGCACGGGGGTTAAACCCTCACAAATAGAGCGAAATTCCCGAAAGGTGTCGGGATATCAGGATTTCATAATTCGGGATATCGAAAGTCTCGAGGACAGGAGATCGGTAATCTCGAGACTGAAAACCGTGAAACAGATCCGAGTCGTCCATTTGTTGGGACACGTGGCAGAGATTGAGATTTTGTCGGCATTTCGCATGTCAGGATTTCGAGGATAAAAGGGAAAAGATGCCGGGACATTTCGGCATTTGATTTCGCGAAATCGTGAAATGATTGAAGATAATCAATCATAGGAGGATGCGTGGTGGAAATCCAGGAATTTGGGAAAAATCCCAATAGGATATCCATTTCGGCATTTCGAGATTCGACGTTTCGCGAATCCTGAAGACAAGAAGCACGTGCATTTTGGAAATGCGAAGTCCAAAATGCTGACAAGGTGAAAAGCTCCATTATGGGGCGATCTGATGTCACTTCGGCACATCGGAGGTCAGGAGTGCAAAGGAGCAACGGTGAGGAGGAGTCTCACATCGGGAGAACCCAAAATTGTGAAATCTTGGAAAGGGGTTTCCTAGTTGACGTCATATCGGGATATCAGGGATCGAAACTTCGGGGGTCTCGAGGAAGAGAGCCCAAAGACATTTTAGGAACAAAAGTCCCAAAATCACGAAAAGGTAAAGGCCCGAGAGAATCAGGATATCAGGATTCGGAGGATCGAGGATCCTGAGGACAAGAGGTTCAATACATTTCGGCATTTGAAAGCCCGAAATCGTGAAGGGAGATAGGAATGTGGTCATATGGAATAGTGGTCACATGGACTAGGAGATAGCCCTGGGGATAAATACTATTAAAGCGTTTCGACGTATCGGCAATTCGGTGATCGGAGAATCGAGAGAACAGGGGTTCTCGTGACATTGGTAATCAAGAAACCCCAAAGCCTGAAATTTCAATTTACTGTTGTTGAAGGAGAAGCGGTCATGTCCAGAGGCCGTGAGGAGAAGAAAGGACCCATGGGTTGATTTTAATAGAGATTTCAGTGAGGAATAAAAGAGTCGCTTCAAATCAAAGGGGAATTTGAACTATCCTTAAGACTGGGAGGTCAGGTGCGGGACCTGCTGAGGTAGGTTCTTGTCTGCAGCACCATCAGTTGGTATCAGAGAGAGAACTCTCTTTGTATTAGGATGATGAGAATTCCGAGGAATGGCTCAATATTCGATCCTTAAGACCAGGAGTTCAGGCGTGGGACTTGCTGAGGTAGATTCATGTCTGCAGCGCCATCAGTTGGTATTAGAGCAAGAACTTTGTTTGTATATTTCAAGCAGAGGGAGAAGACAAAAGGAGACAGGGTGTTGGAGACTCTGTAAATGATTGTTTGCAAGTGAGCAGTAGGTTTTCCAGGAGAGCAGACAGAGACAACGATATGACTATTGAAGGCCATAGATATGCTGGAAGGAAAATCCCAGAGCTGATGAGCACAACTAAAAGGGGGAAAGAACTTGCCGACATCAGGGCAAGAATGGAAGAGCTTGAACTATGGATGCAGCAGAATACTAGGTCAAGATGGGTAAAATAATGGCCCATGAGGAAGCCAAAGGTAAAATGGCCAGTCAAGGAGTTGATCACTAGAAGACAGCATAGGCTGTTAAAAGGATGGTTGAGGCATGCTGAAAACCTCGACAGACCTAAGGAGATGGTTCAAATATGTGAACCAGAGACTAGGAGAATTCTCGGTGAAGTGAATGAAATGGGATCAGCTGAAGATCTCAAGAACTACCAGGAGGGCAGAGAGGAAATTCAAAATTTCCAGGTGGGCAAGGAGTTGAGATCAGTTAAAGATCTCACGGATTGTCAGGAGGACAACCAAGGAATTTCACATTGCTAGCTGGGCAATGAAATGAGGTCACTGCGGGATCTCGAAGACTGTCAGGAGGGCAGTGGAAGCATCTCAAATTTCCATGTGGGCAGAGATAAGAATATGAGACTGTCTGAAAGTCTCATGGACTCGGAGGTGAGTTCAATTCTGCAAGGGGTGTTGATGAAGATGGGATCGCTTGATCTCATAGTTTGTCAGGAGGGCAGCAGGAAAATCCCATATTGCTAGGTGGGAAAGGATGAACAGATGAGACTATCTAAGAGTCTCATAAACTCAGAGGTTAGTTTGGATCAGTAGGTTTAGCTGACAAAGGAGGAAGATCTAAGAAATCTTCTGATAATTGGGGGAATCGAAATATTCCTACCATTTGCCCAAGAGGAGGCAGAAATCTACGTTGCAGTTGATAAGGAAACAACAACAAAAGAAGGACAGCCAACTGAGACTATTAGGAAAGAATAATTGGAGAAGGTGTTTGAGTGACGCCGACCTTCCCCACTCCAAGGAGAATGATCGCTTCTTACCAGGACCTTCTCTAGCTTTGTCCCGAAGAGCTAAAATGCCCTTCTAATTCCCCGTCGGGAATTCTTCACCCACAACACTCTCCAATGATCTCCCTCAACAATCGGGAAATCGAAATTCACGATATCGCGAATTCTATGCTCGTGTACCTTATGCCTCACGAATCCCCGAACCTCGATATGGTTCAATCGTTGAATTTCTCCAACTTATATTATCGGATTTTTCCCTATCGGGATATCGCTACTCACGATGTCAACATTCTGAAACTACAATCCCCGAATCCCGATGTGTTGATCCTCCGATACCACGCCACCTGTACTCCACCAACACCTGTGGTCCCACACTACCACGTCACCATCGGGATTTCGCGGATCGCGAATCCAACATGAAAGTGTTCTCCGTTGTCGAGAACCCCAATTCTCTGAACCCCGATTATTTGGGATTTCTTGACATGCGTCCCAACGATCAACAGTTGTGATCCTATCGGGATATCGCGGATCGTGATATCGCCACTCCCATTCCAACGGCTTGGTGCTTCAACTCGCTATATGCCGATATGAGATGGCACGTGCAAATCTGATGGCCCCTATGAACCCAGATCGACGACACTGTTTCCTCCTTAGCTCTGAACTTCCAATTGCTCGCACGGTAATCTCCGCACACCTTTGCAAGATCTAACGGTCCTCGACTTCTCGTGAAATTTCTCTAGGATATTTCAACCATCCATCCTTCCTTTGATATTTCCTGTGAGATGAATTAAACGCTTCCTCCGTGAAGACTTGTTCAACCACTCGCCAACCTATGGATCTTCTCTCGGGCTTTCCACATCATTCCCACAATTCTCCTTCGGTGAACTGTAGGCCTATTCCTCCTGAGCTTGTCCTCGCTTCACAAGTATTTATGAGGACTTGTTGCACGCACTCCTTGCGGGAGATCTTCGAACATGAATATGTGTTGAAGTTTCCTCAACTCTACGCACTCACCTGCAGCAGCAGTCCTGATTCCCTTTCACTCAAAATCAAAACTATGAGTCCCCGTCCAGCCTGTGCACGCCTTTCACGGCTCTGGTGCCAAATCTGCACTTCTAAGAATTTAGAACAAAAGTCACCTCTACCTGAACCCTGCAGTCACGCACTCCTTGCGGACAAATTCCATTGCACTCCTTGCAGGAATCTCTGGCTCAGAATAGAGAAACAATTGAAACTAACTCCGTGCTCTCACATACTTCAATTCAACCATGAAATCACATACACATCATATAAAAGAAAATGTATAACAAGAAGCAAACATTCATGAGCACATAAGCAACATACACAGAGAAACAACACCAACCATGAAATTGAATCAAAGACTCTCTTCTATTAATTCAAATCTGTACATGGGGTTTTTCCATAGTTTTCTCTGTTTTCTCTTCTCTTCTTGCTCCTGAATGAATAATAATACAATGTACAAAGGAGGGTGTCTATATCCCATTTCCCTCTCGAGCTCTAAAGCTATAAAATCTAGAAATTAAATATTCTATCTACTTTACATTAAATCTATTAAATTCCTCATCTACCTAAGGACGTGAGCTTATCCGCTCAAGGTCCATTACAATGTACAAGTGCGCTTCATTAACTCTCCACATTAATGTTTGGCACAACCATTCCAAAGTGAAATTCAAAAAGAAATCTGTTGGCTTGTCCATCTGTCCTCTGCTCCATGCGCTGGCTCGCTTGATGAGTGAGCGATGCTCCTGCATCATAACATCTATTAAATGCCTCATCTACCTAAGGATGTGAGCTTATCCGCTCAAGGTCCATTACAATGTACAAGTGCGCTTCATTAACTCTCCACATTAATGTTTGGCGCAACCATTCCAAAGTGAAATTCAAAAAGAAATCTGTTGGCTTGTCCAGTTGTCTTCTGCTCCATGCGCTGGCTTGCTTCATGAGTGAGAGATGCTCCTGCATCATTGAGACTGCCCAAGCAGAAGAATAAAATGAGCATTCTAAGGAGTGGCTCAATATTTTCAGCCAGGAGACTGAAAAGACTACAACCTGGGAGTTTGTAGAAGAAGAAGAATAAGAAGCAAACAACATTTATTTGGTTGATTTGTATGAACAAATTGAAGCCCTGAGAGAAGGGTGAAGGTGCATAGATGCAAGACCTTGTTACAGACCATGCTCAAGAACACCTTGTACAAACATGCATTTTCCATTTTAATATAAACATCAGTTTTTCCTGCATCTTTCATGTGTTAAATGAATGTCTGTGAGTGTTCTTTATGTCTTGTGAATGTATGTTATGTTTATGCATTTGCAGGAGTTGTTTTGGCTTCAATATTGAGAGATCTTTGAGACTTCACACCAAGAGGGTGTGACAAAACACTACAGGTTCTAATAGCCGTGCACAGAGGTGCATTTTTTTAACTCTGCGGACTCAGAAAGAGGCGTTCCAGGTGGGCACAGAAGTTGAAATCAACAACTCGGAAGAAAGACCTGTGAGGTTGTTGAATACCTCAGGAGGCAAGGCTGTGGAAAAGGACACAGTTGCAGACAAAAACTCTCTTTGAGTTCTATGAAGCTCTGCCAAGTGGGAATTGAGCACATGCATAGTGATGCATTGAGAAGAACTCTGATGTGAGTTGATACTCTGTCAGGTGGGCATTGAGTAGGTGTGCAGATAGGCACAGGAGAAAAGAACTCTTTGAGTTCTGAATTTGAAGAAGAGTCCAAGGAAAGGGACCTTCACAGGGTTTTTGAACACCCTACAGACTCAGCAAGAGGTTGCTTGAGCAGAAGAATAGCCAGGAGGGCCTCACATTCTCCAGAAGGAGGAGATAGGAGAAGGCATTGTTTCCTTAGAAGTCTGGGTGAGAAGAGAAGATCAGGACAGATAACGCTTTATGTGCGCAGAGGCCCTGTAGGGGCACAGGAGTTAAAGAACCCTTCAAGGATTCGAGTGTGAATCTCAGGAGTAGTTCTTTCATCGCACAAAGCGTAACTGCAAGGAGTGCAGAAGCTGCAGAACTCTTTGAAGAGTTAAGAGTTTCCAAAGATCAGGAGGGACAACATTTTCATATACGCACCGGAGGACTCAAGTCGAAGAGTTCACAGAGAAGAAAGAAGTCAAAGGTTGAGGCCCTTGAGAAATTGGAATTCTTCCAAGCATGGGAAGAACGTGTGGAAGCTCAGGAGGAGCAACAGCTGCCATTGGATCTAGGTGGAGAGATTTGGACTGTTGAGAATATTTTACGTCCAGGAAGCAATGCAACAGAGGAGCGCACAGGAGAAAGGATATGGACCGTCAGATCTTGGTCCAATTACCCATCAGTCGTGGGATCTGACAATAGTTGCATGGGGGTTAAACCCTCACAAACAGAGCGAAAGTCCCGAAAGGCGTAGGGATATCAGGATTTTGAAATTCGGGATATCAGAAGTCTTGAGGATAGGAGATCGGGAATCTCCAGACTGAAAACCTTGAAATAGAGTTGATTCGTCCATCGGTTGGGACACATGGCGAAGACTGAGAGTCTGTTGGCATTTCACATGCCGGGATTTCGGGGATCAAAGGGATAAGATGTCGGGAGATTTCGGCATTTGATTTCATGAAATCACAAAATGATTGAGGACCGTCCATCACAGGAGGACGCATGGCGAAAATCCAATAATTCGGGAAAAATCCTGATAGGAGAGCCATTTCGGCATTTCAAGATTCAGCGTTTCACGAATCTTGAAGACAAGAAGCACGATCATTTAGGAAATGTGAAGTCTGAAACCCCGACAAGGTGGAAAGCTCCATTGTGGGGCCAGCTGACGTCACTTCGACACATTGGAGGTCAGGAGTGCAATGGAGCAGTGGCGAGGAGGAGTCTCGCATCGAGAGAGCCCGAAATAGTGAAATCTTGAAAAGGGGTTTCCTAGCTGACGTCATATTGGGATATCGGGGATCAGAACTTCGAGGGTCTCAAGGACGAGAGCCCACAAACATTTCAGGAACGGAATTCCCGAAATCGTGAAAAGGTAAAGGCTTGGGAGAATCAGGATATCGGGATTCAGAGGATTGGGGATCCTTAGGACAAGAGGTCCAATACATTTCAGAATTTGAAAGCCCAAAATCACGAAGGGAGATAGGACTGTGGTTGTATCGAATAGTGGTCACATGGACCAGGAGATAGCCCTGGGGATAAATATTGTTAAAGAATTTTGACATATCGACATTTCGGTGATCAGGGAATCGAGAGAACATGGGTTTTCATGACATCGGGAATCAGGAAACCCTGAAGCTCAAAATTTCAATTTCCTATTGTGGAAGGAGAAGCGGTCTTGTCTAGAGGTCGTGAGGAGCAGAAAGGACCTGTGGGTGATTTTAATAGAGATTCCAGTGAGGAATCAAACAATCGCTTCGGCTCAAAGGGGAATTTGAATGATCCTTAAGACCGGGAGGTTAGGCGCGGGACTTGTTGAGGTAGGTGTCTGTCTGCAGTGCCATCAGTGTCACTCACCTCATCTGTTCCCTTGCATGATGTGCCCTTCAGGATGCACTACATGCTCTAAGGGTCCCACTCGTCACTCTCCATTTTTCTTGTGTGACGTGCCCTTCAAGACGCACCACGTGCTCCAAGGGTTCCACTCACCTCTTGACATACTTGGTAGACATCAATAACCCCTAGAGTCAACACTTCGCTAAGCAAATTTGTGGGAGACAAAGGGCCTCTAAGGAATAATTCCCCCGCCTTATTGCACGGCCCTTAGAATCATCCTGAGCAACTATCACAGTCTGATCTCACGACATCATGGGTCCTCTCGAACTAGGTAATCGTTAACCTACATTTCGAGCCACGACGAGAGTGCTAGTAGGTTGTGGCAGGGATTCTATCCACACCTCTCCCTCAACATCTCTAGTAGTCGTGCGTGACCCCTTTACTCCACATGTGAGTCTGGTCGGTAAGCTATCGTCAGACTGCATCATCAACAAATAATGTCCGAACATATCCATATCATATCATCTAATCATATGCACTAATATCAGTACAACTATCAAACCCCAATGGTACACTCCCTGACTCGATCTAGAGTCCAAGGGATTCCATCGATGCCTTTGCATCCTTGAGGTCCAAAATCCTGCACACTCAGTAAAACTGAGTCAATAGCGCCTACCTATGTCAGTGTACTAAAGCAACATGTCATCAATCCATAACCCCTCATAATCAAAATCAAAAGTTTAATAGCATAATAATCTGGATCACTTGCAAGCAAGTTTCCTCAAAGAATAAGTTTGCTCAGTGTGCGAGAGCGGGATGTTACAGAAATCAATGCACCATATTGTTTTATGTTATATCATTAGCACTGAAATCAATGCACCCTATTGTTTTATGTTGTATCATTGTTAAAATGAATACAACTACTTGATTATGCAAATCATTTTTATTGTATCATCACTTAAATCAATGCGTTTTTTGTTGCATTAAATCAATGCAAGTGATTTTTATAAATCATAAAGCACAACTAAGATGGGTTGTATAAACATTCGAATTTTTGAACATTTTCATCGGGATCAGATGAAACAGATCTTGGTTAAATGATCGTTTTATGTTGTTTAAATTGCATTTTTGAATGCATAAATGGATTCACCACCCTGAAAAATCTTGGCACTCAAATTATATAGACTCAATCACTCAAATCTTTCGGAAAAAATTCATCGAAAAATATGCCCATAAAAATGTCAAAACGGAAAATGTTTCCTTAAAACTTTCTCCAATAATATCTCAAATAGCACATATAGGATAATTCACTTTATATTTAATGCTATTGTTTTCAGCACATATTTTTTTATTTACTCAATATTATATTATTCTTTTAGGAGAGACACGTGTCAA
This sequence comes from Picea sitchensis, assembly GCA_010110895.2. Classification (NCBI taxonomy): domain Eukaryota; kingdom Viridiplantae; phylum Streptophyta; class Pinopsida; order Pinales; family Pinaceae; genus Picea; species Picea sitchensis. Next base: position 63,131 of record SNQJ01S0008869.1, on the reverse strand, counting down.
CTCCATGTTGAACACATTTTTCACATTTTATATATCATAATATCATAATTGTTTTAATGTGAAAATACTAATAGCTAAATCACACATAACCAAACAAAGTCCATGACTTCAACTTGTAATATCTGTTTTGAAATTATATTATTCTTTTAGAAGGAACATGTGTCATTTTTTCAATTAATTAATGCACGCAATCATTTTTTATAGTATTATCATTGAAATCAATGCACCCTATCCTATTGTTTTATGTTATACCATTATCACTAAAATCAATGCACCCTATAGTTTTATGTTATATCAAGATCACTAAAATCCTTGCAACTTATTTTTCATAGTATTATCATTGAAATCAATGCACCCTACCCTATTGTTTTATGTCATGTCATTATCACTAAAATCAATGCACCTTATAGTTTTATGTTATATCAAGATCACTAAAATCCTTGCACCTTATTGCTTCAATCCTGTCAAAAATTATTTGAAATTCCAAAAGGATTGCCTCCACAATGACTAATTTAACACTCCATTGAATTTATGACAGGTCCTTCACAATGTCCAGAACTTATCGACTCAACCCAAACGAAAGTATAGAAATTGAAAGGTAGATCAATAAATTGCTATAAGAGGGCCATATTTAGGG
>SNQJ01S0008869.1:41881-62444 GCA_010110895.2 Picea sitchensis | reverse complement strand
AGAAGGCATGGGAGATCACAGTGATCTCCCCATTTGTAGAAAAATTTTGCAGCTAGGGAGACTGCATGAACAGGGCCAGCCATTGGAGAAGCTGGATGAATTGATCGACATGATCAAGGAGCTGATGATTTGGTCAGAAGAAACTATCAGCAAGGAGAGGTTGAGAAGAAGGAAGGAAGCAACAACAGTAGCACAAAATAAGAAACAACAGCAGCAGGGAGATGGAACAGATGAACAGCTCCAGAAATTTGTTTGGGATCCAGGAGGATTTAAATAGTTGAGATAGGAAGCTCATGAGCAGGAGATCATGAATTTTTGTAGCTAAGGAGTATGATGCAGGATCATCTCTCCACGTCAGTCATCCAACCAGCCAACCACGTCAGTGCATGCATTCAAGGATGAAGAGAGGCACAACCCTCGTTTTCAAAGTTGAATGTAATTAATGTTGTAGGTTGTTGAGCCATGGAGTCATGCCTTTTTGTAGGCATTAGAGTAGGTAGGCCTTTAATGTTTGTAAGGATGAGATCTAGATCTAGATGGTGGACTAGACAAACCATTCAGTGTAATTGAATAGGGTAGGTAGATTGGAGGGAAGAGCTCGAAGAGCCCCCTCAGGTAAAAGAGATTTTTTGGTATCTCATTTGAGAGAGAGAGAGTCGGTAAGAGTAGAGGATCTGCGAGTAGAGAGAAAAAGAGAAAGATCCAAGACCTTGTTACAGGCCATGCTTAGGAACACGTTGTACAAACAGTCATTTTCCATTTTAATATAAACATCAGTTTTTCCTGCATCTTTCATGTGTTAAATGAATGTCTGTGAGTGTTCTTTATGTGTTGTGAATGTATGTTATGTTTATGCATTTGTAGGATTTGTTTTGGATTCAATCTTGAGAGGTTTTTGAGGCTTCACACCAGGAGGGTGTGATAAAACATCGTGGGTTCTGATAGCCATGCACAGAGGGTGCATTTTTGAACTCTGCGGAGTCAGACAGAGGCGTGCCAGGTGGGCACATAAGTTGAAATCAACAACTCAAAAGAAACACCTGTGAGGTTTCTGAATACCTCAGGAGGCAAGGTTGTGGAGAAGGATACAACTGCAAACATAAACTCTCTTTGAGTTCTATGAAGCTCTACCAAGTGGACATTGAGCACATGCATAGTGATGCATTGAGAGGAACTCTGTTGTGAGTTGATACTCTGTCAGGTAGGCATTGAGTATGTGTGCAGATAGGCACAGGAGAAAAGAATTCTTTGAGTTCTGAATTTGAAGAAGAGTCCAAGGAAAGCAACCTTCACAGGGTTGTTGAACACCCTGCAGACTCAGCAAGAGGTTGCTTGAGGAGAAGAATATCCAGGAGGGCATCACATTTTCCAGAAGGAGGAGAAAGGAGAAGGAAATATTTCCTTAGAAGTTTGGGTGAGTAGAGAAGCTCAGGATGGATAGCGCTTTATGTGCGCAAAGGCCCTGTAGGGGCACAGGAGTTAAAGAATCCTTCAAGGATTCAGGTGTGAAGCTTAGGAGTAGTGATTTCAGTGCACAGAGCATAACTGCAAGGAGTGCAGAAGCCGTAGAACTCTTTGAAGAGTTAAGAGTTCCCAAAGCTCAGGAGGGACAACATTTTCATATACGCACGGGAGGACTCAAGTTGAAGAGTTCGCAGAGAAGAAAGAAGGAAAAGGTTGAGGCCTTTTAGAAATTGGAATTCTTCCAAGTCTGGGAAGAACGTGCGGAAGATCAGGAGGAGAAACAACTGCCATTGGATCCAGGCAGAGAGATTTGGACCATTGAGAAGATTTCATGTCCAGGAAGCAATGCAACAGAGGAGCGCACAGGAGAAAGGATATGGACCGTCGGATCTTGGTCCAATTACCCATCAGTCGTGGGATCTGACAGGAGTTGCATGGGGGTTAAACCCTCACAAACAGATTGAAAGTCCCGAAAGGCATAGGGATATCAGGATTTTGAAATTCAGGATATCGGAAGTCTTGAGGACAGGAGATCGGGAATCTCCAGACTGAAAACCCCGAAACAGATCTGAGCCATCCATCGGTTGGGACACATGGCGGAGACTGAGAGTCTGTCGACATTTCTCATGTCGGGATTTCGGGGATCAAAGGGACAAGATGCCAAGACATTTCGGCATTTGATTTCGCAAAATCATGAAATGATTGAGGACCATACATCATAGGAGGACGCGTGGCGGAAATCCAATAATTCGAGAAAAATCCTGATAGGAGAGCCATTTCGGCATTTCAGGATTCGGTGTTTCGCGAATCCTGAAGACAAGAAGCACGTGCATTTCGGAAATGCGAAGTCCGAAACCCCGACAAGGTAGAAATCTCTATTGTGGGGCCAACTGACATCACTTCGACACATCGGAGGTCGGGAGTGCAAAGGAGCAACGACGAGGAGGAGTCTCGCATCGGGAGAACCCGAAATCGCGAAATCCCAAAAAGGGGTTTCCTAGCTGACGTCATATTGGGATATCGAGGATCGAAACTTTGGGGGTCTCAAGGACGAGAGCCCACAGACATTTCGGGAATGGAAGTCCCAAAATTGTGAAAAGGTAAAGGCCCGAGAGAATCGAGATATCGGGATTCGGAGGATCAGGGATCCTGAGGACAAGAGGTCCAATACATTTCTTCATTTGAAAGCCCAAAATCGCGAAGGGAGATAGGACTGTGGTCATATGGAATAGTGGTCACATGGACCAGGAGATAGACCTGGGGCTAAATACTGTTAAATCATTTCGACATATCGAAATTTCGGTGATCGGGGAATCGAGAGAACATGGGTTCTCATGACATTAGGAATCAGGAAACCCCTAAGCCCGAAATTTCAATTTCTTGTTGTGGAAGGATAAGCGGTCATGTCGAGAGGCCGTGAGGAGAAGAAAGGACCTATCGGTTGATTTTAATAGAAATTCCAGTGAGGAATCAAACAATCGCTTCAGCTCAAAGGGGAATTTGAACGATCCTTAAAAATGGGAGGTCAGGCGCGGGACCTGCTGAGGTAGGTGCCTGTCTCCAGTTCCATTAGTGTCACTCACCTCATCTGATCCCATGCGCGATGTGCCCTTCAGGACGCACTACGTGCTCCAAGGGGGCCACTCGTCACTCTCCATTTTTCTTGTGTGACGTGCCCTTCAGGACGCACCACGTGCTCCAAGGGTGACACTCACCTCTTGACTGACTTAGTAGACATCAACAACCCCTGGAGTCAACACTCCGCCAGGTGAATTTGTGGGAGACTAAGGGCCTCTAAGGAATAATGTCCCCGCCTTATTGCGTGCCCCTTAGAATCATCCTGAGCCACTATCACACTCTGCTCTCACGACATCATGGGTCCTCTCGAACTAAGTAATCGTTAACCTACAGTTCAAGCCATGGCGAGAGTGCTAGTAGGTTGTGGCAGGGATTCTATCCACACCTCTTCCTCAACATCTCTGGTAGTCGTGCATGACCCCTTTACTCCACATGTGAGTCTGGTCAGCAAGCTATCGTCAGACTGCATCATTAACAAATCATGTCCGAACATATCCATATCATATCATCTAATCAGATGCACTAATATCAGTACAACAATCAAACCCCAATGGTACACTCCCTGACTCGATCTAGAGTCCAAGGGGTTCCATCGATGCCTTTGCATCCTCGAGGTCCAAAATCTTGCACACTCAGTAAAACTAAGTCAATAGCGCTTGTCTATGTCAGTGTACTAAAACAACATGTCATCAACCCATAACGCCTCATAATCAAAATCAAAAGTTTTAATAGCATAATAATCTGGATCACTTGCAAGAAAGTGTCCTCAAAGAATAAGTTCACTCAGTGCACAAGAGCGGGATGTTACAGAAATCAATACACCCTATTGTTTTATGTTATATCATTAGCACTGAAATCAATGCACCCAATTGTTTTATGTTGTATCATTGTTAAAATGAATACAACTACTTGATTATGAAAATCATTTTTATTGTATCATCACTTAAATCATGACTAATTTAACACTCCATTGAATTTATGACAGGTCCTTCACAATGTCCAGAACTTATCGACTCAACCCAAACGAAAGTATAGAAATTGAAAGGTAGATCAATAAATTGCTATAAGAGGGCCATATTTAGGGAAGCACCTTCAACTCATAATATCTGTTTTGAAATTTGTTTTCACCCTAAATTCATTTCACATGATGATTTGTTGTATCTCAGCATTGAAATCAATATCGAGGATTAATTTATTTGGTAGTCATTTTTCATAGTATTATCACTTAAATCAATGCACCTTATTGTTTTATATTCTATTATTATCATACACCTCTTATTATTTTATGTTAAAATGAATACAACTACTTGATTATGATAAATCATTTTTTATTGTATCATCACTTAAATCAATGCATTTATTTTGCATTAAATTCATCCAATTAATTGTTCTAAATAAGAGAGCACAACTAAGATAGTTCTCTTAAAACTTTCTCTTTTTTTATTTACTCAATATTATATTATTCTTGTAGGAAGAACACATGCCAACTCCATTTCAACATTTTTTTCACATTTTATATATCTTAATATTATAATTATTTTAATGTGAAAATATTAATACATAAATCACATATAATGTATCTCACATTTCTCTTGATGATTTGTTGTATCTCACACTTAAAATCAATATAAAGGATTAATTTTCTTAGTATTATTTCTTCAATTAATTAATGCACTAAATCATTTTTCATAGTATTATCAGTGAAATCAATCCGTCCTTTTGCTTTATGCTATATCATTGTTCAAATGAATACAACTACTCTAATTACTTTAAATTATTTATCATTGTGTTAGTTTACTTTGTATTATTTCTTCAATTAATTAATACACTGAATCATTTTTCATAGTATTATCACTGAAATCATTATTCTTATTACTCTAAATAATAAATAATAATAATAAATAGTAAATTTTAAAATAATAGTAAATATACAAAAATAATATGAGTAATAGTAATAGTAAATAATAATACTAATAGTAATAATAAATTATAAAATAATAGTAGATATGATGTATTGTGAATTTTTTAACGGAGTGGATTTGGAATTTTTGAAAATTTTGAAATGACAACTTCTCCCCACAAAAAAAAAAAAAAAAACTAAACATTCATTTGATTCCTTAATAAACCTTTATTATCATTCATTTGAATTACAATGAAATTTTAATTATTATTAGAAAAAACAATTTCATTTTCTATGGGCTATGACATACTTTTTGAGATACCAGTTTTGGCCGCTATATTTTAGTTTTAGTTTCGATTGACTAATTAAATCCAGTTTTAATCAGCGATCATTGATTAATTAAATTCAATGTTTTTTCTCTATATCGCGTTTTGTACGTTTCTTTGGAAAGGACTTCTCACCCACTAATATAGCTCACCCACTGATATAGCAGATTCCTTGGTACCAGAGCAAACATCAGTACCTATCGAAGTGTCAGATCTACCAAAGTTAGTTGACCTCGTTTACTCCAAACCAGTTAACACCAACAAACAACAAAAGAAAGAAGCACTCTAAAATTTAAATCATAAAAATAAAAATTCAAAATCACACAAAATCATATTATAAAATTTGAATTAGATAATTTATTTTAATTTTAATGGGATATATGTATGTATATATATATAACCAACATGGAATGAAAATTACAATTGATTGTAAAATGTATTTTTTAGTGTAATAAACTCAGCTCTAGATTTTTATTTTTTTAAGCGCTTAATAAATTTGAAGTCAAAATGTATTTAGATTTGAAGTTGTTTTTCCCAACAAGAAAATTTCTCTTTATATTAGATAATATAAAATATTACATCTCTATTCATCCTCTTTCCAAAGACTTTTTAGCTATCAATACAAAATATTTCTTAATTCCATACTCGATTACCAATACTTTAGCAAAATAACCATACATGATGTTCTAAACAAAACAAACATCAAAATACTATAAACAAAATTATAGTCTTCAATGGCATCCCACTATAAGCCTATCAAAGATCAGATAATTTAATATGCCTAGAGAGACCTAGCATGTTGTCTTCCCACTGAGTGTAGATAATCACTCGAGGGTGAGTGTAGAAAAAACATGTCCATCCTTGTTAAACTCTCTAAAAGTATGAAGATATGAATTTTTTTCAAACTGGGTGCTAAGACTTTTAATTTTCTCCTTCTAGCCTTCCAGTGCCAGACTTTGAAGTCCCCCGCTACCATTACACCAATCTATAATGAGTTTTGAATCCCCAATAATCTGTATGCCAGTAATGTGTAATTTTAACAACAAGAAGAGCGTAGACCACACGTAGAGCAGTTACGCTCTATTGTTTGTTCAAACTCCTGTGTTGAGCATCCACTTGAAAAATGTATTTGCATTTAGACTGATAACACCACGTTCTCCACTATTTGATCCATCAGTTGTAGCTGCACCATCAAACCACCCCACTAGTTGATGAATCTAGGGTGGTCTTTTAATCCTGTACTGAGAATTGGATTTATGGGGCCTTACACTTGCATTAAAAAAAACAACATACTTAAAAGCCACCACTTGCGGGAGAGTCGACTCACTGTTGAAAAGGAGGTTGTTTCTTTCCAGCCATAAAAAATAGAAGACATATGTTGAAAGAGTGATCAAATTTTGATGCTTTTCGACCCAATTCGAAAGGCATTCATAACCTATGTTCCCCTCCCAAAGAAACTTAAAATTGAGAATCCCCGCAATAATAACCCAAAATTGACAAGTGAAAGGGCAGAAAATAGACAAATGGTTTAGTGTCTCCGGATTCCTTCTAGATAGGATGCAATAACTCCGGCCTACCCACCCTTTAGCAAGAAAATTTTCCCACGTAAGAAATTATTTTCGCAAGAGAATCTAGTAAAAAAGTTTTAAATTTAGAGCCAAGTTCCACTTCCACAGTTTATAGCACCACCCAGTTGTAGAGTGTAGCCACATGCTCTCCGAGAGAGCCCTATACAAATTTCTTTCCGAGGGAAAACCAGAACCATCTCCACCTAACCATCTTAACTCATCCTCGAAGGCATTTAACTGGATACCCCCACCCAAAAACGCACTTTTGTAATCCTTCCATTCATATGCAAGACCACCGATGACTCCAAGATTTGCGGCATCAATCTAGTAAGTGCCTAGGGGATCTGCCAGAGTAGTGTTTCGATCTTGGTAAAGATAGGTAATCTCCTGAGCCTTTAATGTCAAGAGAAGTTATTTAGAAAGAAAAGAGTGTTGACCCAATCCCAAAATATGATCCCTGCCTGCTTGGATAGTCTCTCCATTTATAGGTTTCCATCATAGCCAATGATCTAAAAGTGGTAGGGATTTTAAAAGAATTCTCCAAACTAGAGAAGACTCTCCATAAGTTATGTTGTCCAATCTAAACCAAGTTAACACAAAAACAAAAGGTAAATACTTGTCTTTAAGAACTTTATACCATATTTTCTCTTTGGTCAAACCTCTCCACAAAGTTTTGGCCGCTAAGGCTTTATTGAAGAAGGAAAGATTTCAGAACCCCCAACCTCCATCTCTCTTAGCCCTAGCAATAGTGTCCCAATTATAGAGATGTAATCGTTTCATCTCACTACAACTCGAACATAAAAGGAGAAGATAAGCTAACAAAGTTTTACCAGAATAGAGTTGGGAAATGTGGCCAAGGACATCCAATACACCGGTTAGCTCTCCAAAACTACCTTTATCAAAACTAATTTTCCACCTAGAGAAAGCCAATGATTGCATCAGTCGTCAATTCTTCTTTCAAAATTTTTAATAAGCTAGTGCCACACTTCAACTTTGTAACAATTTGTCTTAAGAAAATAGCCCAGGTACCTAAATCTATACTCTATGGCGACGTAGTTAAATGGAAAAAATTCTTTAAAAGGCGCCATCCCCCACTCCTCCACCCCTGCCACATGGAAAGTGGATTTTTCCACATTTATCTCTAAAACTGAAGCATGTAAAAAGGTCTTTAGGAGGCCAACAATCACCTTCCATTTTGCTACACAAGATCTAGTCAAAATCAACACATCATCAACGAAAAGGAGATGTAAAATTTTAGTAATCCTAGCAACTTTAATTCCAGACAACAAACTGACTTCTTTTTCCTTTTTTAGGAGGATACTCAACCCCTCCATCACAAATATAAAAAGTAGAGGCGACAGTGGGCAACCCTATCTAAGACCTTTGCCTCTTTCAAAAAAATTAGATGGTTCACCATTAATCAGGACTACATATGAAACTGAGGTGACACAACTCATAATCCAATTTGTAACAGATAAGCCAAAGCCCGATTTGTGACATCCCCATTTGGCATGACTCCTACGATGTACAATCGGTAAAAATTAGGGAAATTGTTTTAAAACTACTTAACATGTTATTTGTCTTAGGGCCATCTAGGTTAATTCCTCTATCATCAACATCAGGATGTTCCCTTAAGGACGCACTAGGTGGTCCAAGGTGTCACTCGCCTCATCTGTTCCCTCGTGCGATGTGCCCTTTAGGACGCACTATGTGCTCCAAGGGTGCAACTCGCCACTCTCCATTTTTCTTGCATGGTGTTCCCTTCAGGATGCACCACGTGCTCCAAGGGTGCCACTCGCCTCTTGACTGACTTGGTAGACATCAATAACCCCTGGAGTCACCACTCCACCAGGTGAACTTGTGGGAGACTAAGGGCTTCTAAGGAATAAGGTCCCTGCCTTATTGTGTGCCCCTTAGAATCATCGTGAGTGACTGTCACAGTCTACCCTCACGACATCGTGGGTCCTCTCGAACTAGGTAATCAATAACCTATAGTTCGAGCCACAGCGGGAGTGCTAGTAGGCTGTGGCAGGGTTTTTTTCCACACCTCTCCCTCAACATCTCTGGTAGTTGTGCGTGACCCCTTTATTCCATATGTGAGTCTGGTCGGCAAGCTATCGTCAACCTGCATCATTAAAAAATCATTTAAGAACATATCCATATCATATCATCCAGTGAGATGCACTAATATCACAGTAAAACAATCAAACCCCAATGGCACACTCCCTGACTCGATCCGAAGTCCAAGGGGTTCCATTGATGCCTCTGCATCCTCGAGGTCCAAACCCTGCACACTCAGTAAAACCGAGTCAATAGCACATGTCTACGTCAATGTAGTAAAACAACATGCCATCAACCCATAACGCCTCATAATAAAAATCAAGAGTTTTAATAACATAATAATCCGGATCACTTGCAAGCAAGTGTCCTCAAAGAATAAGTTTTCTCAGTGATCTAGAGAGGGATGTTATCAAATGTAAAAAAGGAAAATGTTTCCTTAAATGTTTCTCCAAGAATATCTCAAATAGCACATATAGTGATGCAGGAGCATCGCCAACACATCAAGCGAGCCAACGTGGAAGCGGAAGACAGCTGGATAAGCCAACACCAATTTTGAAAATTCTTTGGGACAGTTGCGCAAAATCTTAAATGAGTCATTTAAGAGATGGCACACTTGTATATTGTAATGGACCTTGAGAGGATAGGTCTCGTCCTTAGTAGATAGTCGGCATTTAATAGAGTTAATGAAGTTAGATAGGAATTTAATTCTACATTTGATAGCCTAGAGTCCAAGAGGGAAAACGGATATAGACACCCTCCTTTGTATCATTGTATTATTATCAAGAATTATGGATGAAGAGCATAAGAGCATGCAGAGAACTGTGTGAAGAACACCCATGTATAGGCGTTTGAATTAATAGAAGAACTCTGATTCAAATTCATGGTTTGTGTTGATTCTCTGTGTGTTGATGTTGATATTCTCATGAATGTTTACTTCTTGTTATACATTTTATTTTATATGTTGTGTATGTGATTTCATGGTGAAAGTGAAGTCTGAAGGGAAGAAGGATTTAGTTTCAATTGTTTCTCTATTGTGAACCAGAGAATTCCTGCAAGGAGTGCAGTTGAATTGTCCGCAAGGAGTGCGTTGACAGAAGGGTTCAATTAGAGATAACTTTTGTTCTCATTCCTTCGAGGTGTTGTTAGGAATAATGTCGTGCAAGGAGTGCGCAGGCCAGGTTAAAGGTCTCAGGGTTCCGAACCTGAGTAAGGAAGTGAAGGATTGCTGCTGCAGGAGTGTGCAGAGTCGAGAGAAATTCAACACTCAGTCGAGGTTGAAGGGTTGCCGCAAGGAGTGCACGCAAGACGTTACCAGAAGGATTTGGGAAGTCGAGAGCAAGCTCAAGAGGACTAGGCCTTCGAATCCACTAAAGGGTAGCACAGGGAAGCTACTACTGGAAGTCCGAAGGAAGCGTCGCAAGTTGGTGAGAAGGAGAATGAGTCTCGTAGGGAGACACTCCTTCATTTCGTGGATTCACAAGGAGAGGAACGGACCGTCGAAATCCGTTGAGGAGGTTTCGGGAATTTCCACGGACCGTTGGATCTCACGGAGGTGCAGGAAGGTTACAGCGTAAGCATGGGAGTGGTTCGAAGTTCAGGAGGGGATAGACCCAGAACCGTCCATCGTGAGGGACACGTGTCAGGAGATCCCGAGGAGTCGGAGATCAGAGAATCATTGTTTCTGAGAATAGGAAACACTTGCATGTTGAAATCGCGAAACGTGATATTCCGACGGAACGGTCATGTGGGCCACAGTTAGGGTTAGTGGAGGACAGGTGGCATAGTATCGGGGATCGGGAAAAGGTAAGTCCCGAGTCCATTGACACCAAGATTCGCGATCCCGTGAATCCTGAAATCCCAATAAGAAGTGACGGGAGGTGGAAAAGTCAACCCACACGTGCGCATAGGCGTATCGACATATCGGAAATCGGGGATCAACAAGGTAAGTTATTTTCGACAACATAATTTCCGAAATCCCGACAGGAGGATTCCCGATAGGTATAGGAAGGCGATTAGCATTTATCCATCGGGTTTCGGAATACTGTGAAGCACGAGGTGCATGAGCTCGAGATTAGCGAAATCGCGAAGTCCGATTTCCCGACCATTAAGGGAGATCAGTTGAAAAGTTGTTGTCGGTAAGGAAAATTCTCGATGGGGAATCAGAGGAACCTTTGGGTTCTTCGGGCCGAGAGGAAAAGAAGATCATGTTGAAGCGGACGTGCCAGTGAGGGCGCGGCTGCACTAAGTGGTATCAGAGTGGGGAATATCTCTTTTCTTTCTGTAGCAGAGAAGAAGAAATTTTCCATGCCGCCCAGAAGAGAGAGACAGTCACCCGATCTAGAGGATAGAGAGGTGCGGAGAAGAGGCAGGCCGGTAGGAAATCTAGAAATGGAGAGACAGATGAGAGATCTCCGAGAAAGACTCGAGGAGATGGAGACAACACAAAGATGCACAGTTAGTTTGGGAGATTTCAGCGATTTAGAAGATGAAGTTGAAGCTGAACGTGAAGGGTAAGTTGCAGCCGAGGATGCAACGAATGAACGTTTGATTAAAGCTATCACAAGGATGGGTGTGAAGGTGAACATGGAGGTTCCAGTTTATGAGGGAAATATGGATGCAGAAGAGCTTCTAGACTGGATTAGATCTCTTGACACCTATTTCAATTATGAATATATCGAAGAGGATAAGAAGGTCAGACATGCTGTCACACGCTTGAAAGGACATGCAACATTGTGGTGGGACGAGTTACAAGCAGATAGACGCTACAAAGGAAAGCAGACGATTAAGAGTTGCGATTGAATGATTGCGAGGATGAAAGTAAAGTTCATCCCAAGACATTATCAAATCACTCTGTTTAGGAGAATGCAGAAACTGATGACACTGAAAGAATACACTGAGGAATTCTATCGATTGAACATCAGAGCAGGTCATTGAGAGAGCGATGATGAGAAGGTTTCCAAATATCTGAATGGTCTGAGATATAACATTCAGGATGAATTGAGCATGGTAACCATCTGAACTGTAGAGGATGCTTATCATATGGCTCTGAAAGAAGAAGAGAAGATGAGCCGTAAGCAAGGTCAGTGAGGGCGAGGCAGGAGTCAGCCCAGAGGCAAGACAGTTGCCCAAGATAAATACCAGTAGCCCAAGGAGGAATGGAAGAAACCTCAAGGTAAGGTAGAAAGAGGTGGGACCTCACAGAGAGGGCCACATGTTGAACAGAAAGGGCAACATACAGAGCAGAGTGGAGGATATGCTGATGGAACAACTTTTCCTCATACTAGAGGTAGAGGAAGAGGAAGAGGTGGAGTAATCACATGCTTCACATGTGGAAAGAATGGGCACAAGTCATACGAGTGTCCAGAGAAATAGAAGGACATTGGAGAAGCTCACATCGCCGAAGCACAAAAGCAGGATGTTGAGGCTGAAGACACAGAAGGCGAAAGGTCGCTGATGATGCGTAAAGTTCTCTTAACACCCGGAAAGGAGGTGGAGGACTCAGATCAAAGGACCAGACTATTCAGAACAACTTGCAAGACCAAGTATAGGGTATGTAAGGTTATTGTGGACAGCGGTAGCACGTATAATCTCGTTTCAACTGAGATGGTAGAGAAGCAGGAGCTGGAGATGACTGATCATCCAACTCCATACAAAGTTTCATGGCTACAAAAGGGGCACCAGGTAACTGTTACTAAACAATGCTTGGTTGAATTTAAAATAGGAGGGTATAATGATAAAGTACTCTGTGATGTTATTCCCATGGATGTATGTCATTTATTGTTGGGTAGATCGTGGCAATATGAATGAAATGTGATTCATGATGGGAGAATGAACACATATACCTTGGAGAAGAATGGGAGAACCCATCGGTTGCTTCCAATAAAAGATAAGGAGGTGAATCCAGAAGTAAGCAACACAATACTTCTCATGAGTGGGAAGGAACTTCTTACAGAGATGGAGAAGAAGGAAGATCCACAATTCTTTTTGGTCAGGAAACCGAGAATTGTTCTGACTAGCACAAGAGTGGATGATTTACCAGATGAAGTTCAGGAATTGCTGGAAGAGTTCGCTGACATCATAGTGGATGAATTACCTCGTTCGTTTCCACCGATGAGGAGTGTGGGTCATCATATAGATCTCATACCAGGAGCCATTTTTTCGAATAAAGCCGCGTACAGGTTGACGCCACAAGAAAATGAAGAGGTTAAGAAGCAGGTCCAGGAGTTGATGGACAAAGGATTAGTCAGAGAAAGCTTGAGTCCATGTGTTGTTCCAACAGTACTCAGTCCGAAGAAGGATGGAGGCTGGAGAATGTGTACCGATTCAAGAGCGATAAATAAGATAACCATCAGGTACAGATTTCCGTTGTCGAGAATGGATGATTTGATGGACTACCTGAGTGGGGAAAAATTATTTTCAAAGATTGAATTGAAAAGCGGATACCACCAGATTCGCATGAGAGAAGGCTATGAGTGGAAAACAACCTTCAAAACCAATGAAGGTTTGTATGAATGGCTAGTCATGCCATTTGGTTTGACGAATGCACCGAGTACCTTTATGAGGCTGATGAATGAAGACCTGAGGGAATTCATCGGGAAATTTGTCATTGTTTATTTGGATGACATACTAATTTACAGTAAATCAGAGGTTGAACATCTGAAGCATTTGGCCATTGTGATGCGGAAGCTACAACAGGAGAAGTTGTTGATAAACATGAAGAAGTCCTCATTTATAAAGACAAAGCTCATTTACTTGGGTTTTTTCATTTCAGTGAATGAGTTAAGGATGGATCCAGATAAGGTGGAAGTGATCAATAACTGGCCATCACCGAGGAATGTATTCGAGGTGAGGAGTTTTCATGGTTTGGCTAGTTTCTACTGGAAATTCATCAGAAATTTCAGTGGAATCAACACTGCGATGATGGACACAATGAATAAGTGGCATAAGTCTTTTCATTGGACAGCAGAGGATGAGAAGAGCTTAAATATGTTGAAGCGGAAGATCACGGAGCAACCAGTGTTGGTGTTACCAGATTTTCAGAAGACATTTTAGGTGAAATTTGATGTAAGAGGATTTTCCATAGGAGCGGTCTTAAGTCAGGAAGATAGACCAGTTGCATATTTCAGCAAGAAATTGGATCAGGCGAAGCTGAAGTATTCCATGTATGATAAGGAATTTTATGCTATCATACATGCACTGAAGAAGTGGAGGCATTACTTGATCCCGAAGGAATTTGTATTGTACTGTGATAATTATGCATTACAGTTTGTGACTCAACAAGAGAAGTTGAATCAGAAACATGCAAAATGGGTAGAGTATATAAAAAAATTCACATCTGTGATTAAGCACATTTCAGGTACTGCTAACAAAGTGGTTGATGCTTTGAGCAGGAAGTGTTTGCTGTTGCAGGAGTTCTGAATCAAAACATTAGGTTTTGAAAATATCAGAGACATGTATGCAGGTGATGCAGATTTTGAAGAAGCGTATGAAGTAGCTGAGAATCCAGTTCTCAGGGATAGGAGTCCTTGTATAGATTATATGATCCAGGAGGGATTGTTGTTCAGAGGCAATCAACTGTGTATTCCAAAGTGCTCCATGAGGGAGAACCTGTTGAAAGAGAGGCACAGTGCTGGATTAGCAGGACATTTTGGCCATGACAAAACATTCGCGAAGCTAAATGACTCATACTTTTGGCCAGGAATGCGAGCATTCGTCAAGAGGTTCATTGACAGATGCAGAGTTTTCCAACATTCGAAGGGAAGGAAACAGAATGCAGGACTCGATAAGCCATTGCCCATATCAGAGAGACCATGGGAGGTGATCAACATGGATTTTGTATTGGGTTTACCAAGGACGCAAAGAGGTGTAGATTCAATCTTTGTGGTCGTGGACAGGTTTTCAAAGATGGCACATTTCATTCCATGCCAGAAGACCAGTGATGCGACACACATTGCAAATCTGTTTTTCAAGGAGGTCATTCGCCTTCATGGGTTGCCGAAAAGTATAGTTTCAGACAGAGACACGAAATTCATAGGCCATTTTTGGAGGACCTTATGGAAGAAGCTAGGGTCTAATTTGGCATTTAGTTCTGCTTACCATATGTAGACAGATGGACAAACAGAAGTGGTCAACCGAAGTCTGGGAGACTTACTGAGAAACTTGGTGATAGAGCACCACAGCAGTTGGGACCACATATTGCCACAGACAGAGTTTGCATACAACGATTCGGTGAATCGAAGCACATGGAAGAGTCCATTTCAAGTTGTATATGGAATACAACCGAGAGTATTTTCTAAACTGAGAGATTTAGAATAGACTGCTACTAGCAGCACTAGTGCAGAGGAATTCACTGAGGCAATGAAAGAACTTCACAGTAAGGTGAAGCAGCGACTGATAGATTCAAATCAGGAGTACAAGCACATAGCAGACCATCGGAAGAGACAACTTCAGTTTGAAGTTGGTGATCTAGTTCTGGAACATTTGAGGAAGGAAAGGTTTCTGAGGGGAACATACAATAAGATGAAAATGAAGAAAATCGGGCCATGCAAGGTCTTGAGAAAATTCAGGGAAAATGCTTATGAGATTGAGTTGTCGGATGGCATCGGAATATCTCTGATATTCAATATCGCAGATTTATACCCATACAGAGCTGGAGAAGTAGAGACTGGAACTGAGGAGCCAGTGATCCAGTGGATGAACCAATTGCCAGTTGCAAAGAAGCCACAAATGGAGTGCATATTGGACAAGAGAGTGGGTAAGAAAACCAAGAGAAAGGAATACTATGAGTATTTGGTCAAATGGAAAGGCCACCCAGTGGAAGATGCCAGCTGGGAGACTGAAGCAGTGATACAAAAGCATGGACATACCATGTAGGAGCTCATGGATAGGAGCCCATGAAAATTTTCAAGCTGAGGAGTATGATGCAGGAGCATCGCCAGCACATCAAGCGAGCCAACGTGGAAGCGGAAAATAGCTGGATAAGCCAGCACCAATTTTGAAAATTCTTTGGGACTGTTGTGCAAAATCTTAAATGAGTCATTTAAGAGATGGCGCACTTGTATATTGTAATGGACCTTGAGAGGATAGGTCTCGTCCTTAGTAGATAGTCGACATTTAATAGAGTTAATGCAGTTAGATAGGAATTTAATTCTAGATTTGATAGCCTAGAGTCCAAGAGGGAAAACAGATATAGACACCCTCCTTTGTATCATTGTATTATTATCAAGCATTCTGGATGAAGAGAAGAAGAGCAAGCAGAGAACTGTGTGAAGAACACCCATGTATAGGCGTTTGAATTAATAGAAGAACTCTGATTCAAATTCATGGTTTGTGTTGATTCTCTGTGTGTTGATGTTGATATGCTCATGAATGTTTACTTCATGTTATACATTTGCTTTTATATGTTGTGTATGTGATTTCATGGTGAAAGTGAAGTATGAAGGGAAGAAGGATTTAGTTTCAATTGTTTCTCTATTTTGAACCAGAGAATTCCTACAAGGAGTGCAGTTGAATTGTCCGCAAGGAGTGTGACGCAGCCGCACCCTCGGGCACGTCCGCTCCCATAAGACCTTATTTCTTCTCGGCCTGAAGAACTCCAAGGCTTTTCTATTTCCCTATTGGGAAATATTTACCCACAGATTTTCTTCTCTTACGCGATCCCCCTTCCTAGACTTATCGGAGGATTGGAACTCGTAGCTTCGCAAGTTCTCTGCTGATCACTGGGCTCTCAAATCCCTGAGACCCGATGGCTTTAGCCAACACTGACTTTCTCTCACCGTATCGGGACTTATGCCTTTATCGCGGTTTCACAACCCATGATATCAAACACTTCACTTTACCAACTCCCGACTCGCGATATGCCGAAACTACGACACACGCGTGAGCTGTCTCTGCGACGCCCTGTCACTTCTATCAGGATATCGGACTTCGCGGGATCACGAACCCTAATGCCCAAGTTTCGGGCCTTCCCGCGGCGAGATCCCGATAACTTATGCCATCTGTCCTCCACTCGCCGACTTCTCTATGGCCCACACTGTCCTTCAACTATCGGGATATCTCATATCGCAATATCGCGACTTCCACTTCAATGATTTGGAGTCTTAACTCACAAGATCCCGATAGGCGATTTCGCAAAATAATCCAACGGCCCTAATTGGCTTGGATCAACGGCTCTATCTGTCCTGAGCTTAAACCTTTCAGAAATACACCACTGTATTCCCTCCCTTCACATCCACCAGATCCAACGACTCACAGTGATTCGTTAATTCTCCTCGGAGGATTCCGACCGTCCATTTCTCCCTTGTGCAATCCTCTAAGTGATGAAGTGTTCTTCTACAGAACTCGTCCACTTACTCACAAATCTACGACGCTTCCTGCAAGCCTTCCAGGCACAACTTTGTCTATACCGTCCTTCGACGAACTCGAAGGCCTATCCTTCGTGAGCTTTTCTAACAACTTTCAAGTCCCTTCAGGAAACTCTTGCACACACTCCTTGTGGCAAATCTTCAACAACATCTAAGTGTTGAAGCTTCGACTCTACGTATACCTGCAGCAACAATCCTTCAATACTCTCACTCAGAATCGCAACTCTGAGACTTAGTTTAGCCTGCACACTCCTTGCACGACTTCTGTAACCCACTGCACCTTCTAGGAACTTAGAACAAAAGTTATCTCTATCTGAAGCCTCTGTCAACGCACTCCTTGCGGACAAATTCCACTGCACTCCTTGCAGGAATTCCCTGGCTCAAAATAGAGAAACAATTGAAACTAATTCCTTGTTCCCTTCAGACTTCAATTCAACCATGAAATCACATACAAAACATATAAAATCAAGTGTATAACATGAAGCAAACATTCACGAGCATAGCATCAATACACAGAGAAACAACACAAATCATGAATTTGAATCAAAGCTTTCTTTCTATTAATTCAAATATCTGTACATGGGTGTTCTTCATACAATTATTTGATTGCCCTTCTCTTCCTGAATGCTAATCCAGAATAATAATACAATGTACAAAGGAGGGTGTCTATATCCGTTTTCCCTCTCAGAGTCTAGGCTATCAAACCTAGAATTGAATTCCTATCTAACTGCATTAAATCTATTAAATGCCGACTATCTACCTAAAGGATGAGAGTTATCCGCTCAAGGTCCATTAAAATATACAAGTGTGCCTCATCTTAAATGACTCATTTAAGGTCGTGCAACAATTCCAAAGAATTTTCAAAATTGGTGCTGGCTTGTCCAGCTGTCTTCCGCTTCGCGTTGGCTCGCTTGATGTGCTGGCGATGCTCCCGTATCATACTCCTCGGATTGAAAACTTTCATGGAATCCTGTCCATGAGCTCCTGCATGGTCTGTCCATGCTTTTGTATCTCCACTTCAATCTCCCAGCTAGAGTCTTCAACTGGATGATTCTTCCACTTGACCAGATACTCAAAGTATTGCTTCCTCCTGGTCTTCTTACCCATCCTCTTGTCTAGTATGCACTCCATTTGTGGTTTTTCTGCAACTGGAAATTTTTTTATCCACTGGATCATTGGTTCATCAGTTCCAGTCTCTGCTTCTCCAGCCTTGTATGGGTATAAATCTGCGATATTGAATATCGGAGATATTCCGATGCCATCTGGGAACTCGATTTCATAATCATTTTCCCCGAGTTTTCTCAAGACCTTGCATGGTCCGATTTTTTTCATCTTCATCTTATTGTATGTTCCTCTCGGGAACCTTTATTTTCTCAAATGTGCCAGAACTAAGTCACCAACTTCAAACTGAAGTTGTCTCCGATGCTAATCTGCTCTGCGCTTATACCCCTGGTTTGATTCTTGTAGTCGCTGCTTCACCTGGCCATGAACTTCTTTCATTTCTTCAGCAAATTCCTCTGCACTAGCACTGCTAGTAGCAGTCCGTTCTGAATCCTGCAATTCAGACACTCCTTTCGGATGCATCCCATATACAACCTTAAATGGAATCTTCCCTCTACTTCGATTCACTAAGTCATTGTATGCGAACTCTGTCTGTGGCAATATATTATCCCAGCTGCTATGGTGCTCCTCAGCAAGTCTCCCATACTTTTGTTGACCACTTATGTATGTCCATCCATCTGAGGATGATAAGCAGAACTAAACATCAAATTAGTTCCAATCTTCTTCCATAAGGTCCTCCAAAAATGCCCTATGAATTTTGTGTCCCTGTCCGAAACTATACTTTTCGGCAATCCATGAAGCCGAATAACCTCCTTGAAAAACGGATTTGCGATATGAGTCGCATCACTGGTCTTCTGGCATGGGATGAAATGTGCCATTTTAGAAAACCTGTCCACTACAATAAAGATGGAATCAACACCTCTTTGTGTCCTCGGCAAACCCAATACAAAATCCATGCATATAGCCTCCAATGGCCTCTCTGGTATGGGCAATGGCTATAAAAACCTGCATTTTGCTTCCTTCCCTTCGAATGCTGGAAAACTCTACATTTGTCAATGAACCTCTTGACATCTGCCCTCATTCCTGGCCAAAAGTATGATTCATTCAGCTTCACGAATGTTTTTTCATGGCAAAAATGTCCTGCTAATCCACCACTGTGCTTCTGTTTCAATAAGTTCTCCCTCATGGAGCATTTTGGAATACATAGTTGATTGCCTCTGAACAACAATCCCTCCTGGATCATATAATCTACCCAAGGACTCCTATCTCTGAGAACTAGATTCTCAGCTGCTTCATACGCCTCTCCAAAATCTGCATCTCCTGCGTACATGTCTCTGAGATTTTCAAAACCCAATGTTTTGACTCAGAATTCCTGCAGCAACAAACACTTTCTGCTCAAAGCATCAACCACTTTATTAGCAGTAACTGAGATATGCTTAATCACAAATGTGAAATTCTGCATATACTCTACCCATTTTTCATGTTTCTGATTCAACTTCTCTTGTTGAGTCACAAATTTTAATGCGTGGTTATCACTGTACAAAACAAATTCTTTCGGGATTGTTGTTCCTGAGTTTGTTTTTTAAGTCTATAAAACACACCGTCAAGGCATCCGAGACAGATTTTTATAATAAGGTTTTAAAATAAAGAAACAAAGGGAAACTAGATCAGATTCAGTTTCTCAACCATCTCTGTCTTGCTTCACATTGCTCTTGGATGCTAATGTCACATTCGATAGCAGCCCACGATCTTTCTAACTCAGTCCTATTGGTTGTTGTTTGCAGAATGGTGTTAAATAAGTTTAAGGCAATACTGTTTTGACCCTGAAGACCAGGTTCTAATTTTGGTTGTCTTCCACTAGGGACTGTCATGGGTGAAAGGATTTTTTAAAGGGTTTTGTAAAAGGTTTTTTATCAATTGGTTACTTCAGATTTTCAGAGATGATATTTAATGAAACAAATTTAAAATCTAAAACAATAATGTAAAAACACAATCAAGGCCGTTTCCTGGTTTTGCAACAATTTTGAGGTTATAGACAATGGAACACAGTATAAAGAAATATAAGGCTTTTATCTTGAAAGAATCTTATACTTCCACGAACAATGATGAAAGAAAAAAAATATTTCTAACAAAATTAGATATTAAGGAACATAAGGTTTACAGGTCTTAAAATCACTAAAGTAATTTCAGAGGAAATACTGTAAAACATTCAACATCCAAAGCAATCTGAAATGATAAACA
>SNQJ01S0008869.1:23613-41831 GCA_010110895.2 Picea sitchensis | reverse complement strand
GTTTCAATGTTCTAGCTTTGGAAGATGACAATTCATCTGGACATTTCAAAGTTAAGAGATATGTTACTATATCTTTATACCATTCAGACGAAATGAATTTGTCCTCAATCTTGTTTTCAATTATTTGATCATCGATTTCATTCGTATCTATCCATCCTTCTTCCTCGTGAGCGTTGTTCATCCCAAGAGCCCAAAAATTAGATTCAGCTAGCAGTCTAGCTAAACCTTGTCCTTTTACTAATTTAGTTGGTTTAACCTCCAAGTCAAATTCCTGAATTTTTGCGAGCCATCTACCCCTCTTACCGTCACTGTCTGCTTGTACTAAGATATCCTTTACAACGTTGGTAGGTACATATGCAATGATTTTTGAATGCAATACATACGTTCTAAAATCTTTCAATGCTTTAACCATTGTGTAAGCTTGCTTCTCCATTATATTGTATTTAAACTCAGCATCTCGGAGGCTTTTACTGAAAAAGGTGATGGGTTGCTCAAAACCCTCTTCATTCTTCTGTAGGAGAACAGCCGCCAGCGTATGTTCTGAAGAAAATGAAAAAATGAAGAACTCCTTAAGATAATATGGACTTGCTAGTACCGGAGCCTCACTTATAACCTTTTTTATGTGAGCAAAGGATGCCTTCGCTTCTGTTGTCCACTTAACTTCGTTGTTCTTCCTGAGCATATCTGTAATCAATTTGACAATCTCAGCAAAGTTAGGGACAAATCTTCTCAAAAAGTTTATTTTTCCTAAAAAAGATTGAATCTCTTTAACATTTCTAGGAATAGCTAATGTTTCTATGGCCTCTACTCTCTTAGGATCGATTCTGATACCATCTCGGGATACTATATGACCTAACAACTTGCCTTCCTACATGGCGAAATGGGATTTTTTAGGATTTAATGAAAGACCATACCTACGACATTTTTCCAAAGTTTGTTTTAAATGAATTATATGATCTTCATCTGATTTTGAAAAAAAAGTTACGTCATCTAGATATATAACTACAAACTTATCTCATTCGCCAACAAAGGCAATATCCATTGGTCGTTGAAAAGTGGCTCCTGCATTCATTAGTCCGAATGGCATTTTATCATACATAAAAGTACCCCAAGGAGTGGTGAATGCAGTTTTTTCCTTATCAGGCTCACTAACAACAATTTAATTATATCCTGAAAATCCATCAATCATAGACATCCTGGTAGCCCCTACTACTTTCTCCGGGACGTGATCCATTTTTCGTAAAGGATAGTTCTCTTTAAGAGAAGATTTATTTAAATTTCTAAAGTCAACGCATAATCTGATTTCCCCATTTTTCTTTCTCACCGGTACTAGATTAGCAACCCAATCAGAGTATCTTAAGGGAACAATAATCTTAGCGTCTAAATTTTTTTTCACTTCTTTTTCAATGACAGGTAATAGGATCAGGTTAAACTATCTGAGTTTTTGCTTGAAAGGTTTGACACCTGGTTTAAGTGGTATTTTGTGTTCTATCACCGAGGTGTCATATGTCTTCAAATATTCGTATGACCATGCAAACACATCTTTATACTTTTTTAACAACTCTGTATATTTGTTTTTATTTTCTACTGACAAAAATTTAGATAATTTAACCATTTTGGGATTATTTACAGTTCCTATGTTACAATCTTTGACCTCTTTTGGTTGAGGTTGCAGAGTAGTTTTAGAAGGAATGTCATCTTTATTAAAGAGTCTCTCCAAAGGGATCAGACCTTTGGGGATTTGATTGTTTTTCAGAACAAGCATTCGGCGATCAACTATTTTATCATGAAACTCCTTTGCATCTTCCCCTTCCTGCATGATCCAACTTGGATCATTTTGATTCTCCTGGTCATTATATGTTTTTGAAAACTCATCTAAAGATTCAAGAAATTTTCTAAGTTGCTCATCGTCTTTGAACACTTGCCAATGTTGTACATTATGAGGTATGGGGGGACGATGTCTCATTTGAATATGGTATTTTAAATTAAAAGCGGTTTGGGGGTTAAATGTTGATACAGCTTTAGCCAAAGCGTCGGCCTGTTGGTTTTCGGATCTAGGGACGAAATGAAAATTTGTAGAAGTGAAGAAATTCTCAATTAAATCCCATACGCAGTTTCTATAAGACCTTAATCTAGGATGTTTAGCTTGATATTGCCGATTTACTTGTTTTATTATTAATTCAGCATCACCAAAGACTTCAATATTTTTAATTTTCATTTTTCTTGCAGCTTCTAAACCAAGTACTAAAGCCTCATATTCACATACATTATTTGTACAGTCTATATACCACTGGAGCCTATAAGAAAAAGGAATTACAAATTGATCATCAGGAGAAATAAGGAGTACTCCAGCCCCAGCTCCAAGATAGGAGGAAGCGCCATCGAAAAACATTTTCCATGTACCAGTATTATATACGTTTTCTTTTATTTCATTTTTTTGAATTATTTCTTTTGTATCTTTATCATCTACATCTATCTCAAAATCATCATCTAACGATAATATATAGTTCCCTAAATCTTGATCTGCGATATACACTGGGTGATTTTTGGGATTTTTTGGGTCACTCACAGTGAACGCCATCCGAGTTTCCCTGTATAGTCGAGTGAATTGTCCTCCAAAAACAGGGATTGTAGCATATGTCATATCTAACTGGATGGATCCTCCAAGCTTAGCACCCCATGATCTAGATAGTAGCATTCCATATTTCGGGGGAATATCTGCAACTACCACATCCATAAGGATTCTTTTAGAGGGTATTTGGGCCAAGTTAATCACTAAGTCTTTAATCATCCCTATGCATTTAACTCTCCTAGAATCAAAAGAATACAAATCACCATAAGGTCTTGTGACTTCGAGACCTAGTTTATCCATTATTGCTTTAGGCATGACATTATGCGAAGCTCCAAAATCCAACATACAGTTGTGTAAAAGGTGATAAAAAATGGTAAGTGTGATATAAAAAGGAGCTACTATATCTTTTTCCCCTTCTACGTGCGGACCGAAAACTATGATAGGTTTATCATCTTCTAAGTTAATTGTGTCGGCCCAACTTTCCTTTTCAGAAAAATTGATCATTTTAGTTATTTGTTTTCGGTATACTGGATTTTTAGCTAATTCGACAAGGGGGATAGGAATTTTGATCTTGCTTATTTCATTTTCCAAGTTAAAATTTCCTATGGCCTTGTCATTTTCCATGTGTGGGGCTTCCATAACTTTTTTCTCAGTTTTATGTTGTGATACAACCTTATTTTCTTTTATCGGAGTCTTTATATTTACAGGTGTAGTTCCTACTGGCTCTAACTGTACAGGGTTATCTGTTGTGTTTCTTTTTGCAGACTATTTATCTGCAACTTTTGGGTTCTCCTCATTAGTATCATTTCTAATCAAAACCTTTTTCATTTGAACATTAGGAAGATTTTTATTTCTCGGTCTCAGATTATATCTTCCCTGCAAATCAGCAATAATATCGTCTGCAACACTTTGATAGGTATGATCATCAATGGAATTATTGCTAACTTTATCTTCTGATTTATTTTCCTTCATCAAAGATGCTTCATAATCCTGTATAGATAAATAAGGATACCTATTATCATCACCAAGATTACTAATATCTTCGTCCAATCCTTCAAACTCACCAAAATCTTCTTCTCCAATATAATCTTCACTCTTAAAGGGTGCTTGAATTTTTTGATCTTCATTTTTTATCGTTTTGTGTGGTCCTTGTGGTTCAGGATTTTTTCGGAAGTCTTTTCTGGGAAAATTATCCCTTCTAGGTTTTTCTAACTCCATTTTCGAAATTTTGTTTGAGAGTTGTTGGATGACCCTAGCCATCTCATCTATTTTATCTCCAGCAGATTTTCCTGACCCTAAAGGTCCACCTTGATCTTTAAATTTTTTATTTTCTTTATTTACATTGTTTGTTTTTGCTTTAAGTTTTCCTGATGCCGTCATATTGGATTCGATTTCAACTGCATCATCTTGCATTTTAGAGAGATCTAATGATCTTCTTTCCCTCAATAGAAAAGAAAATTCAAGATCAAAAGCACCCGCATAAGTTACTTTGGCTGAAGGTTGTGAAGGTTTAACTTCGGCTGGAATTTTATTGTATAATTTATTAAATCTTTGTGTGAATTCCAACACTGACTCATAATTTTTCTTTTTTAGGGCTCCGAATTCTGTTAGATAGTAGAGGTGATATTTTCTCTCGCCCCATTGTCTAATGAAATCACTCTCTAGCTCTTCATAAGATCTTAATGATCCGGCTGGGAGGGATCGAAACTAGGTTCTTACCTATCCCTCAAAAGTTTGAACAAGTAATCTGGAATAAACATCTTCATGTTCTATTCCAAGTATATCTGCAAATTGATCGAAAAAATTGATGTGTTCTTGTGCAGTCAGATCACCCTCCCCTATAAATTTAGGGAGACTCTCCATATAGTTTTCAAGGAGATCATGAAGGGGGGTAGAAAGGACTAGGGGAGCATACCTAGCAGCTACCTTGGCGAAAATCCCAGGAACTGGTACTTGACCACCTCCAGGAGCACCCCCTCCACCTCCAGCACCTCCTCCACCTACAACACCTCCTTGTCCTTCCATGGTTAGGTTTGGAACTGAATTTGGGACAGAATGTGGAGAAGATTCTTGGAAGACCGGAGATGAAACTTCGGGAAAAGAAAAAGTGTCAAAAGAAGGGGGAAGTGAAAGTGATCGTTCAAAAGTTTCCGACGATTTTGAATGTGTAAAATTAGGTCGATATGTAGTATAAGCTGATAAAAGGATTTGTTTTATTGGTTTTCTTGATTTTAAGATTTTTTCCGGATTAGAGACTGGCAAAGTCTACTTGCTATCCGGGTTTTTCCTGGTATTTTTATAGCTACTAGCCAGTTTATTTAATGTGGAGTCGCCAAGTGAAAATCTAATTTAGCCTTAGAATTTTTTTTGTTCCTGTTCACTATCAACAAAAGAAAGTGTCAATGTCGTTCTTCCCAGGGAGATAATTCGTTTCTTCCATCCCCGACAACGGTGCCAAAAAGATGTTGTTCCTGAGTTTGTGTTTTAAGGCTATAAAACACACCGTCAAGGCATCCGAAACAGATTTTTATAATAAGGTTTTAAAATAAAGAAACAAAGGGAAACTAGATCAGATTTAATTTCTCAATCGTCTCTGTCTTGCTTCACGTTGCTCTTGGATGCTAATGTCACCTTCGATAGTAGCCCACGATCTTTCTAACTCAGTCCTATTGGTTGTTGTTTGCAGAATGGTGTTAAATAAGTTTAAGGCAATATTGGTTTGATCCTGAAGACCAGTTTCTACGTTTGGTTGTCTTCCACTAGGGACTGTCATGGGTGAAAGGATTTTTTAAAGGGTTTTGTCAAAGGTTTTTTATCGATTGGTTACTTCATATTTTCAGAGATGATATTTAATGAAACAAATTTAAAATCTAAAACAGTAATGTAAAAACACAATCAAGGCCGTTTCCTGGTTTTGCAACAATTTTGAGGTTATAGACAATGGAACACAGTATAAAGAAATATAAGGCTTTTATCTTGAAAGAATCTTATACTTCCATGAAAAATGATAAAAGAAAAACAATATTTCTAACAAAATTAGATATTAAGGAACAAAAGGTTTACAGGTCTTAAAATCACTAAAGTAATTTTAGAGGAAATATTGTAAAACATTCAACATCCAAACCAATCTGAAATGATAAACAACAACGTATACAACTTCAAATTGATTCACTTGTTAGAAGCACACATTAAGAAGGAAATTTAACAAATCATGATAGACAGGAGAAGAAACGTAGTCACAAAGTTGCATGATCCAGCATCTTGTTTTCGATTTCCATTCCAATAAACTTCAAAGTTGATATTACAAAAAGTGGCTTTCTCCAAAATTTCTGAATCCCTTTTTCAGCCTCTTGAAACTATATTTATACATTTCTATCAAAGTCTTTCGTTGGTAACTAACCAACTTCCTAATATTACGGTTGCATAGACTAATGTCAATCATTTACAATTTATTTCAAAATTATGAAAATAAAGTTATTTACAAAATCCTAAATTTGTATTGAAGAACTTTCTTTATCCGCCTCAATGTATTGAACATATTTCTCTAAAAAGTTTACCAAGACTTTTGGAGCCTCGGGTACTTCATTTGCTTCAAAAGAAAATAAAATTCTTTGTAGGCCTGGCAACTGGCTTCCTATTGTTTTCTCTGTGAATTTAACTTTCTCCAATTTCGAACTTGAAGCCATCATCCACTTCTCAATTTCTGCAATGTTGACCGCTTTAATATTTGAGATTTTCGCTTTCTTTTCTTCAAGTTCTTCTTTTATTTTCAGTTGATACCTGTTAATGTTGATTTCTCCTAACAACTCGGAAAAGCCATCTGTCCCGATATGTACTACATCTTTTTCAATAAAATCGAAGATCTTTTGACAAACTTCATTGACTCCTTTTGTGATTCTTTTATATCCTTCCAATTTTGTTTCCCAAACCTTTATCAGTATATCTCCTTTCAACTGCTCTGAAATGGATATTTTTTGTGATTTTCCAGTTTCTTCTTTTTGCAAAGAAGTTATTATCTTTTGGAACGAATTCCTTGCTGCTTTAGCTTCTCTTTCTTTTTTCTCTACCTTTTCCATAGACCTCTTAGATTCTTGGAAATAATTCTGGATGATCTCCATATTACAAAATATCTTCTGTTGTTCTTCCTCAATATTTAAATATATCTTTGATGCTTTAGTCTTGAAATGTTCCATTTCGATCACTTGATTGGTAATTGAAATGATTTTATTTTGCAGAGATTTATTGTCATTGCTCAACTTTTTCACCTGTTCTTGGGTAGCCTGTATCATGTTTTTTTCCTCATCCAAATTTTCATTTAACTTTTGGATTTCTTGGATGTCTTTGAGTCTATCTTGTTCTAGACCTTTTTGTATTCCCCGGCCAATAATTTTTTCATTTTCCTTTAACCTGTCTTGTAGATGCATTATTTCCCGATCCTTTTGCTCTAGCATTGTGGTTAGATTTCCCACATAGTACATGTTGGCTGATGCTATAGCACCCATGGTTCCTACTAGTTATGTAACAAATTCTCCTTCATTTAGCTTCTTTCCATCAATGATGATCTTATGTTTTTTGACCATTCTTTCTCCTACAGGATGTAATTCATGTTTCAAGACAACTCTTCATTTTTTGCTGAAAAAAGAATATGATGAAGGGATTTCATCTCTGGTGATTATCTCTAAATCATTTACATATAGAACTCCTTCGTGAGGGGTTCCAAAATTTGATTGGAGTGGAGTCAATGCTGTAATAGGACTACCAAGTTCTTGTGAAGCTGTTTCCCCAACCTTTTCTGGAATGTCATCAAGGTCTATAATGCTTGTTTCTATTCCTTTTCCCTTTTCTGTTTGTGTTTCTTTGGTCTGAGACTCCTTTGTATTCTGAAGAGGTATTTCATACTCTTCCAATTTATCTTTGTCACTTGCATTATACTGAATGATGGTTTCAAACCCCGGAGGGATGGTTTCTTGCTCTTGTGCTGATGTTGACATTTTGCCTTGTAAAAATTTTGGCAGACATTGTCTTCTATTTCTTTGAAAAGATTCAAACCCCACTTGCGCATCAGGTGACAAGGTTTGCACTCTGCTCTGAACTTCCTCATAAGATTTAGAATTTCTAAAAACATCATCATAAACTGAAACTTCATGTTTATATGCTTTCAAACCACATTGTGTGAAATGTCGACTGATTATTTGGTATGGGTCGTGTTTCCTGTGCTCTATATATACTAATTTCACTTCGTTCATTGATTCGGCTTCTGCCTTAGAATGGCCTATGTTTAATAGAACAAATTTTCCTAGATAAACAGGAAAAGATGGCCATGCCTTTTTCTTTTGAGATTTTAATTCTAGCCCAATACCACCATTTACTAACTGATAAGCCACTTCTCTACATATCAACCTGTCTGGTAAAATTTTTGGAAGTGCGTGAGGCGGAATGGAACAACCATAAACCCTCACATAGGAGAAATTTTCCTCGATGAACTAGTCAGCGACTGTTTTGAGGTTTTCTGTGATGGTATTAGAAATACGAGGGGGTTCGCATCCAAGGAATAATTTGTGCAGAGGGATAATTACATAATGGAAAACCTCTTAAAAATCATTTTTTGCATTTTCCTCCCAGAGAGTTGAATGGTACTTATGGACAGGCTCTGGGCAAGAAATATTCCAACTTCAGTTCATAAGTGGGAAAGGAGTCATAAAGAAAATGGCATCCATTATATAATCTGACATATAAAAAGACACTGGCTGTCCTTTTGACCTGACTGCTTTGTAATTCATGACCTCTGATGTAAGGTTATCTGATAGAATTTTGTGCCAATTGAAACTGCATCCCTCCGAAACTTCCTCTAAGAAAGGTGTCCAGTCTGCATTGAAGTGGAAAGGGTCCTTTCTCCCAAAAAGTCTACATAACATCATTGCTACATACACCATATATTCATTTATGGAAGTTGTGGCATAAATTCCGTGTAAATAAACCCTAAACTTGTTTTCATCTCTGGCCCATCCTCTTATCATGTCAGGGTATGTTTGGCCAACTTCAACGCACTTTTTTTTTTGAAATGCAGCTACAAAATCAGAATTATAAGTGTGTCTATAATTGGGCGAGAGCTTATACATTACTTGGATATGTTTAGGCCTGAACGAGCCGATAACAACTCCTTGCTCATTCAGAATACTTCTGGTCAGGACATCTACTTTATCAAGTGCCCAGGTGATCATATCGGTATATGAAACGAGTCTCGGGCGCACAACAATCTTATGAAGCTCGGTCTCAGCGATATCTCAGAGGTGATTATTTGAATCAGTGGTCGCATATTTCAGCTCCTCTTCTAGTATTTCGGCAATTCCATTCCACGACTTGACAGTGTGTACCCCAGATGCTGTAGTGTCTGAAATAATATCACGTTGTGGCTGCTCTTCATTTTTCTTCGAAGCCTTCTTGGGTGCCATAGCTCTGCATTCACTTGAAAACCTGTAACAGAGCGGAATTTAGCTTCGAAATGATAATATGAACGTTTCAAAAATTTATTTCGAGTATATCATAATAGTATTGAGATTTGTACCTCTGTTATGAATTTAAGGCTCTTAATGCAAAAGATATTCCCGAATATATACATTTAATGTTTGTACTTGAGCTTTCCCGATATTTTCAAATATAATAGAAACTTATCAAATCGGACTATGTCGCATTAAAGATTATTTATCAAAAGTTTAAACCTTAAACCTTGTTTCTAAGAATGATTAATTAGTGTTAATCTTGATTTACATTTGAAAACATTCTTGTCGGATTTCAGAACTTTTGATGTCAAGGAAACAAGTCATCGAAGAATCCCGATAGCCGAAATCGCGATGTATTGTTTAAGTTTAAATCTTTTTATTATCTTAATTAATCCAGATTAATAAAATTTCGGGATTTCATTCATCGGGAAATCGAGGATCGGGAAATCGGGAAATCCAATGTCATGGAAAATGCTGCTCACAAAACCGCGAATCCCGATATCCCGATATGATTATTTATTCTTAATCATGCTTAACTTTAATTAAATTAATTCCAAACTTCACTTAAGGATTAATCGGGAAATCACGAAATCGGGAATCGGGAAATACGATGACAAGTTTCTTTGTTCTCGCAAAATCGCGAATCCCGATTTTGCGATGAGATTAACTTAAAGTTTAAACGCTTTTTTATTTATTTATTTAAGTAAATGATGTTTTTCATTTAGGATTAATGTATCGGGAAATCAGGAATCGAGATTTCGCTATTTAATTTGTATTGAACATTTGCTCACTCAAAACTCTGAATCCTGATATTCCGATGTAAATTTAAATTCCTTAAGTTTTAAATCAAAGTCCGTTTTAAAAAGATTATTTCACATAATATTGGAAAACTTATATTTGTTTAGAGTTTTATCATTCTTTGTCCAAAAATGAACTATAAGGGCATCGCGAATTTGTCGGAGATGAAATTTTTTCTTTAGGAAATTTATAAAATGCAAAGACTCAAAGATACAAATTTTTTCTCCTCAAGATAAAAAATTCAAGGTCTGTTTGAAAAGGGATCAAGTAATGCCTCCACTTTTTCAGCGCCTGTATGATAGCGTAAAATTCTTTATCATACATGGAGTATTTCAGTTTCACCTCATCCATCTTCTCCCTGAAATATGCAATTGGCCTGTCTTCCTGACTCAAGACCGCTCCTATGGAAAATCCACTTGCATCACATTTCACCTAAAATGTCTTCATGAAATCTGGCAACACCAACACTGGCTATTCTGTGATCCTTCGCTTCAACAGATTGAAGCTCTTCTCAGCCTCTGTTGTCCAGTGAAAATATTTATGCCGCTTCTTCACTGTTTCCATCATTGTTGTGCTAATTCCACTGAAATTACTAATGAATTTCCGGTAGAAACTAGCTAACCCATGAAAACTCCTCACCTCGAAAATATTTCTCGGTGATGGCCAATTCTTGATTACTTTCACCTTATCTGGATCCATCTTTAATTCATTCGTTGAAATAACAAACCCCAAGTAAATGAGCTCTGTCTTCATAAATGAGGACTTCTTCATATTGATCAACAATTTCTCCTGCTATAGCTTCCTCATCACAATGGACAAATGCTTCAGGTGTTCAGCCTCTGATTTACTGTAAATCAGTATGTCATCCAAATAAACAATGACAAATTTTCCGATGAATTCCTTCAGGACTTCATTCATCAACCTCATAAAGGTACTCAGAGCATTCTTCAAACCAAATGGCATGACCATCCATTCGTACAAACCTTCGTTTGTCTTGAATGTTGTTTTCCACTCATCGCCTTCCCTCATTCGAATCTGGTGATATCCGCTCTTCGGATCAATCTTTGAAAAATAATTTGCCCCACTCAGGCAATCCATCAAATCATCCATTCTCGACAATGGAAATCTATACCTAATGGTTATCTTATTAATCTCCCTCGAGTCGGTACACATCCTCCAGCCTCCATCCTTCTTCTGACTGAGAACTGTCGGAACAACAGATGGACTCAAGCTCTCCCTAACCAGTCCTTTGTCCAATAACTCCTGGACCTGTTTCTTGACCTCCTCGTTCTCTTGCGGCGTCAATCTGTATGCGGCTTTATTCGGCAAACTAGCTCCTGGTATGAGGTCAATATGATGACTCACACTCCTCATCGGTGGCAATGAATGAGGTAATTCGTCCACTATGATATCAGCGAATTATCCCAGCAGTTCCTGAATCTCATGTAGCAAATCGCCCACTATTGTGCTAGTCAGAACAATCCTCAGTTTCCTGACTACAAAGAATTGTGGATCTTCTTTCTTCTTAACCTCTGTAAGAAGCTCCTTGCCACTCATGAGAAGTACTATGTTGCTTACTTCCGGTTTCACCTCTTTATCTTTTATCGGAAGCAACATATGGGTTCTCCAATTCTTCTCCAGGGTGTATGTGTTCATTCGCCCATCATGAATCACATTTCTGTCATATTGCCATGGTCTACCCAGCAATAAATGACATACATCCATGGGAATAACATCACATAAGATATTATCATTATATCCTCCTATCTTGAATTCAACCAAGCAGTGTTTAGTAACAGTTACCCGGTGTCCTTTTTGTAGCCATGAAACTCTGTATGGGTTTGGATGATCAGTCATCTCCAGCTCCAGCTTCTCTACCATCTCTGTAGATACGAGATTATCCGTGTTACCGTTGTCAACAATAACCTTTCACACCCTGTCCTTGGTCTTGTAGGCTGTTCTAAAAAGTCTGGTCCTTTGGATTGAACACTCCACCTCCTTCTCAGGTGTCAAAAAGACTTTTCGCATCATCAATGACCTTCCGCCTTTTGTGTCTTCGGCCTCAACATCCCGCCTTTGCACCTCGGTGATGTGAGCTTCTCCAATGTCCTTCTTTTTCTATGGACACTCGTAAGACTTGTGCCCATTCTTTCCACATGTAAAACATGTGATTACTCCACCTCGACCTCTTCCTCTACCTCTGGTATGAGGAAAAGTGTTTGCGTCAGCATAATCTCCTCTATGTTCATTATGTTGTCCTTTCTGATCAATGTATGGCCCTATCTGTGAGGTCCCACCTCTCTCAACCTTACCCTGAGGTTTCTTCCATTCCTGTTTGGGATTCTGGTATTTATCTTGGGAAACTGACTTGCCTCTGGGCTGACTTCTGCCACAGCCTCGCTGACTTTACTTACGGCTCAACTTCTCTTCAGCTTTCAGAGCCATCTAATAAGCATCCTCCACCGTCCTGATGGTAACCATGCTTAATTCATCCTGAATGTCGTATCGCAGACCATTCAGATATCTAGCAACTTTCTCATCATCGTTCTCCCGATGACCTTCTCTGATGTTCAGTCGATAGAATTCCTCAGTGTATTATTTCACTGTCATTAGCTTCTGTCTCAGGTTCTTCATTCTCCTGAACAGAGAAATTTTATAGTCTCTTGGGATGAACTTCACTTTCATCTTCACGATCATTCGATCCCAACTCTTGATCTTATGCTTGCCTTTGCGACGTCTGTCATCTTGTAGCTTGTCCCACCACAATGTTGCATGTCCTTTCAAGCATGTGACAACATGCTTGACCTTCTTATCTTCTTCGATATATTCATAATCAAAGTAGGTGTCAAGAGCTCTTATCCAATCTAGAAGCTCTTCTGCATCTAGATTTCCCTCATAGACTCGAATGTCCATCTTCTCCTTTGCACCCATTCGGGCGATAGATTTAATTAGACGTTCATTCGCTGCATCCTCAGCTGCAAATTCCTCCTCTCGTTCAGCTTCAACTTCATCCTCTGAATCGCTGAAATATCCCGCACTAGCTGTGCGTCTCTGAGCTGTCTCCGTGTCTTCAAGTCTTGCTCGGATATCTCTCATCTGTCTCTCCATTTCTGGATTTCCTACCGGCCTGCCTCTTCTTCGCACCTCCCTATCTTCTGGATTAGGTGACTGCCTCTCTCTTCCGGGCGGCATGGTGAATTCTCTCTCCATCTGCTACAAAAAACAAAGAGTCTTCCTCGCTCTGATACCACTATGACGCAGCCGCACCCTCGAGCACGTCCTCTCCCACAGGACCTTCTTTCTTCTCATCCTGAAGAACTCCAACGCTCTTCTATTTCTCTATCGAGAAATATTTACCCACAGATTCTCTTCTCCTGCGCAATCCCCCTTCCTGGACTTATCAGAGGATCGGAACTCACAGCTTCTCAAGTTCTCTGTTGATCACTGGGCTCTCAAATCCCCGAGACCCAATGGATTTAGCCGACGCTGACTTTCTCTCACCGTATCGGGACTTTTGTCTTTATCAAGGTTTCGCAACCCGCGATATCAAACACTTCACTTTAACAACTCCAGACTCGCGATATGCCGAAACTCCGACACACGTGTGAGCTATCTCTACGACTCCCTGTCACTTCTATCGGGATATCGGACTTCGCGGGATCGCGAACCCTAACGCCCAAGTTTCGGGCCTTCCCGCGGCGACATCCCGATGACTTATTCCATATGTCCTCCACTCGCCGACTTTTCTATGGCCCACACTGTCCTTCAACTGTCGAGATATCATGTATCACAATATCGCGACTTCCACTTCAATGATTTGGAGTCTTAACTCACGAGATCCCGATAGGCGATTTTGCAAAATAATCCAACGGCCCTAACTGGCTTGGATCAACGGCTCTATCTGTCCTGAACTTAAACCTTTTGGAAATACACCACTTTATCCCCCACCTTCACATCCACCAGATCCAACGGCTCACAGTGATTCGCGAATTCTCCTCGGAGGATTCCGACCATCCATTTCTCCCTTGTGAAATCCTCGAAGTGACGAAGTGTTCTTCTATAGAACTCGTCCACTTACTCACAAATCTACAACGCTTCCTACAAGCCTTCCAGGCACAACTTTGTCTATACCATCCTTCGACGAACTCGAAGGCCTATCCTTCCTGAGCTTTTCTCACAACTTTCGAGTCCCTTTAGGAAACTCTTGCAAGCAATCCTTGTGGAAAATCTTCAACAACGTCTAAGTGTTGCAGCTTCGACTCTGCGTATACTTGCAGCAGCAATCCTTCAATACTCTCACTCAGAATCGCAACTCTGAGACTTAGCTTAGCCTGCGCACTCCTTGCATGGCTTCTGTAACCCACTGCACCTTCTGGGAACTTAGAACAAAAGTTATCTGTTACCCACTCCACTACACTCCTTGCAGGAATTCCCTGGCTCAAAATAGAGAAACAATTGAAACTAATTCCTTGTTCCCTTCAGACTTCAATTCAACCATGAAATCACATACACAGCATATAAAAGCAAGTGTATAATAGGAAGCAAACATTCACAAGCATAGCATCAATACAGAGAGAAACAACACAAATCATGAATTTGAATCAAAGCTTTCTTTCTATTAATTCAAATGTCTGTACATGGGTGTTCTTCATACAATTCTCTGATTTCCCTTCTCTTCCTGAATGCTAATCCAGAATAATAATACAATGTAGAAAGGAGGGTGTCTATATCCGTTTTCCCTCTCGGACTCTAGGCTATCAAATCTAGAATTGAATTCCTATCTAACTGCATTAAATCTATTAAATGACGACTATCTACCTAAAGGACGAGAGCTATCCACTCAAGGTCCATTACAATATACAAGTGCACCTCATATTAAATGACTCATTTAAGGTCGTGCAACAATTCCAAATCATTTTCAAAATTGGTGCTGGCTTGTCCAGTTGTATTCCGCTTCGCGCTGGCTCGCTTGATGTGCTGGCGATGCTCCTGCATCATACTCCTCGTCCTGAAAACTTTCATGGAATCCTGTCCATGAGCTCTTGCATGGTCTGTCCATGCTTCTGTATCTCCACTTCAGTCTCCCAGCTGGATTCTTCAACTGGATGATTCTTCCACTTGACCAGATACTCAATGTATTTCTTCTCCCTGGTCTTCTTACCCATTCTCTTGTTCAATATGCACTCCATCTACAATTTTTATGCAACTGGTAATTGTTTTATCCACTGGATCACTGGTTCCTCGGTTCTAGTCTCTTCTTCTCCAGCCCTGTATGTGTATAAATCTGCGATATTGAATATCAGAGATATTCTGATGCCATACGGCAACTCGATTTCATAAGCATTTTCCCCAAGTTTTCTCAAGACCTTGCATGGTCCAATTTTTTTCATCTTCATCTTATTATATGTTCCTCTCGGGAACCTTTCTTTTCTCAAATGTGCCAGAACTAAGTCACCAACTTCAAACTAAAGTTGTCTCTGATGATGATCTGTTCTGCGCTTATACCCCTGGTTTGATTCTTGCAGTCGTTGTTTCACCTGGCCATGAAGTTCTTTCATTGCTTCAACAAATTCCTCTCCACTAGCACTGCTAGTAGCAGTCCGTTTTGAATCCTGCAATTCAGACACTCCTTTCGGCTGCATCCCATATACNTGAAATGGACTCTTCCCTATGCTTCGATTCACTGAGTCGTTGTATGTGAACTCTGCCTGTGACAATATATTATCCCAGCTGCTATGGTGCTCCACCACTAAGCTCCTCAGCAAGTCTCCCAGACTTCTGTTGACCACTTCTTTCTGTCCATCCGTCTGAGGATGATAAGCATAACTAAACATCAAATTAGTTCCCAACTTCTTCCATAAGGTCCTCCAAAAATTCCCTATGAATTTTGTGTCCCTGTCCGAAACTATACTTTTCGGCAATCCATGAAGCCGAATAACCTCCTTGAAAAACAGATTTGCGATATGAGTCGCATCACTGGTCTTCTGGCATGGTTTGAAATGTGCCATTTTAGAAAACGTGTCCACTACCACAAAGATGGAATCAACACCTCTTTGTGTCCTCGGCAAACCCAATACAAAATCCATGCTTATCGCCTCCCATGGCCTCTCTGGTATGGGCAATGGCTGATAAAAACCTGCATTTTGATTCCTTCCCTTCGAATGTTGGCAAACTTTGCATCTGTCAATGAACCTCTTGACATATGCCCACATTCCTGGCAAAAATTATGATTCATTCAGCTTCGGGAATGTTTTGTCATGGCCAAAATGTCTTGCTAATCCACCACTGTGCTTCTCTTTCAACAGGTTCTCCCTCATGGAGCATTTTGGAATACACAGTTGATTGCCTCTGAAGAGAAATGCCTCCTGGATCATATAATCTATCCAAGGACTCCTATCTCTGAGAACTAGATTCTCAGCTGCTTCATACGCCTCTCCAAAATTTGCATCTCCTGCGGACATGTCTCTGAGATTTTCAAAACCCAATGTTTTAACTCGAAATTCCTGCAGCAGCAAACACTTCCTTCTCAAAGCATCAACCACTTTATTAGCAGTACCCGAGATATGATTAATCAAACATGTGAAATTCTGCATATACTCTACCCATTTTTCATGTTTCTGATTCAACTTCTCTTGTTGAGTCACAAATTGTAATGCATGGTTATCACTGTACAAAAAAAATTCTTTTGGGATCAAGTAATGCCTCCACTTTTTCAGCGCCTGTATGATAGCATAAAATTCTTTATCATACGTGGAGTATTTCAATTTCACCTCATCCAGCTTCTCGCTGAAATATGCAACTGGACTGTCTTCCTGACTCAAGACCGCTCCTATGGAAAATCCACTTGCATCACATTTCACCTGAAATGTCTTCATGAAATCTAGCAACACCAACATTGGTTGTTCTGTGATCCTCCGCTTCAACAGATTGAAGCTCTTAACAGCCTCTGTTATCCAGCGAAAATATTTATGCCGCTTCTTCATTGTGTCCATCATTTCTGCACTAATTCCATTGAAATTCCTAATGAATTTCCGGTAGAAACTAGCTAACCCATGAAAACTCCTCACCTCGAAAATATTTCTCGATGATGGCCAATTCTTGATTACTTTCACCTTATCTGGATCCATATTTAATTCATTCACTGAAATAACAAACCCCAAGTAATTGAGCTCTGTCTTCATAAATGAGGACTTCTTCATATTGATCAACAACTTCTCCTGCTGTAGCTTCCTCATCATAATGGCCAAATGCTTCAGGTGTTCAGCCTCTGATTTACTGTAAATCAGTATGTCATCCAAATAAACAATGACAAATTTTCCGATGAATTCCCTCAGGACATCATTCATCAACCTCATAAAGGTACTCGGAGCATTATTCAAACCAAATGGCATGACCAACCATTCATACAAACCTTCGTTTGTCTTGAATGTTTTTTTCCACTCATCGCCTTCCCTCATGTGAATCTGGTGATATCCGCTCTTCAGATCAATCTTTGAAAAATACTTTGCCCCACTCAGGTAATCCATCAAATCATCCATTCTCGGCAATGGAAATCTGTACCTGATGGTTATCTTATTAATCTCCCTCGCGTTGGTACACATCCTCCATCCTCCATCCTTCTTCGGACTGAGCACTGTCGGAACAACACATGGACTCAAGCTCTCCCTAACCAGTCCTTTGTCCAATAAC
The DNA here is from genome assembly GCA_010110895.2 of Picea sitchensis. NCBI lineage: Eukaryota > Viridiplantae > Streptophyta > Pinopsida > Pinales > Pinaceae > Picea > Picea sitchensis. The sequence goes on along the minus strand of SNQJ01S0008869.1, from coordinate 24,272 downwards.
TCTTGGACCTGTTTCTTGACCTCCTCGTTCTCTTGTGGTGTCAATATGTATGCATCTTTATTCGGCAAACTAGCTCCTAGTATGAGGTCAATATGATGACTCACACTCCTCATCGGTGGAAACGAATGAGGTAATTCGTCCACTATGATGTCAACGAATTATCCCAACAGTTCCTGAATCTCATCTAGCAAATCGTCCACTCTTGTGCTAGTCAGAACAATCCTAAGTTTCCTGACTACAAAGAATTATGGATCTTCTTTCTTCTTAACCGCTGTAAGAATCTCCTTCCCACTCATGAGAAGTACTGTGTTGCTTACTTCCAGTTTCATCTTTTTATCTTTTATCGGAAGCAACATATGGGTTCTCCTATTCTTCTCTAGGGTGTATGTGTTCATTCGCCCATCATGAATCACATTTTTGTCATATTTCCATGGTCTACCCAGCAATAAATGACATACATCCATGGGAATAACATCACATAAGATTTTATCATTATATCCTCCTATCTTGAATTCAACCAAGCATTGTTTAGTGACAATTACCTGGAGTCCTTTTTGTAGCCATGAAACTCTGTATGGGCTTGGATGATCAGTCGTCTCCAGCTCCAGCTTCTCTACCATCTCTGTAGATACGAGATTATCCGTGCTACTGCTATCAAC
>SNQJ01S0008869.1:0-23321 GCA_010110895.2 Picea sitchensis | reverse complement strand
TCCAAATTAGACAGTTTTAGAGTCCGAGAGGGAAAACGGATATAGGCACCCTCGTTGTATCATTGTAACATTAGAAGCAAGCATTCAGAAGAGAAGAGCAAGCAGAGAGAATTGTGAATAACACCCATGTACAAGCATTTGAATTAATAAAGGGAAGTTTTGATTCAAGTTCATGGCTGGTGTTGTTTCTCTGTGTATCTTGTTTATGTGCTCATGAATGTTTTTTATTTGTATGCATTTGCTTTGTATATGTTGTGCATGTGATTTCAGAGGTTAAAATGAAGTCTGAGAGGAAAGAGAATAAGTTTCAATTGTTTCTCTATTTGAGTCAGGAGATTCCTGCAAGGGGTGCAATGGAATTCATCTGCAAGGAGTGTGTTGATGAAGGCTCGGTAGTTTAACACTTATTCTCATTCACACAGAAGTTGCAGAGGTGGTTGAATCCGTGCGAAGAGTGCACAAGCGGAAGCAGAAGTCTCAGTAGTTACTCTGAGCAAAAGGAGATGGAAGACTGTTGCTGCAGGAGTTGCACAGAGTCTGAAGTATTCGACACTTGAGGTAGTTGAATATCGAGCGCAAGGGATCCGCACAGGTTTCTCTGAAGAATCAGAGTTGAAAAGCTCAGGAGGTGTAGCACCTTCGTGGTGTCATCAAAGGAAAGCAATGGGAGTTGTGCGTGGATGTTTCAAGAACGAGTTCGAAGCGCAGGCTTTGAAAGGAAAAGTGCGAGAAGGAACACTTTGTCATTTTTAAGAAATCTCCAAGGAGGAGAATCGACGGCCAGGATTCGTAGATGAAAGCCACGAAATCTCGTCGACTGTTAGATCTCACGAGAGTTGCGTCGGGTTTAAGCCCGAAGGAGCAAAGGTAGATCTCGGAGATTCGGAGTTTGGGATATCATGGTTTTGGTGCTCGTGAAACTCTTGTAGGAAGGAATCGCGATCCGTGAATTCCCGAAAGGATCTCAACCATTGATGTCAGTGGGGATACTTGGAAAGAGATCCCAAGGATCATGAATCAGAGAATCGGGACTCTGGAGATAGGAGCCTTGTATGTGACATCGTGATTTGTGATTTCCCGACATGGTAGGAGCCATTGATCTGTGGGACGCATGTCCAAGGATTTGGAAGAGTCGGGGTTTGGTAATTCAGGATTCTCAGTGACAAGAGAAACATGGAGGAGTCGTGAATTTCTGAAACGCGACGGTCCCACAGCCATATCGTTGAAGTGGAGGACAGGTGTTGGAAGGTTTCGTCTTGCCGAGAGTTAGCACCAGGTGGCATCGGGGAACCAGGAATCGGAGATATTGCGAGCGTAAGTTCTACGCATTGCTACTTCGTGAATTCCAAAAGTCTGAACGGGGAGAAGACCGTGATCTCGTGGAAAGCGGTCGCATGCGAAAGAGTATCCCAAGGGAGATAAGGTGTGCAGGGAGTTCCATCACAGATTGGGAATCGTGGATTCGTGAGATGAGTATTTTGTGACCTCGTATATACCGATTTACTGATGGGGATATTCCCGACAGAAGAAAGGAACACGTGGGTGAATATCTCATCGGGGTTCAGGGATTTGTGAGAACCGATCTCATCGGTGCAGGACTCACGATAGCGCGAGGCACGATTTTCCCGATAGGACAGGGGAAGATCATAAGGAGCATTATGTGGGTGGAAAAACTCTCGATAAGGGGTTGAAGATCCTTTTAGCTCTTCAGGCCTAAGGAAGAGAAGGTCCTGGTGGGAGTAGGCGTGCAAAGGGTGGCCGTTTGCGTCAGTGTGGTATCAGAGCTCTGTCTCTGTTTGTATACTTCAGATAGAGGAAGAAAAAGGAAGAGAGCTATGTATCAGACTCCTTATCAAAGCAGGAAATTCTTTTCTTTCCATAGTAGAGGAGAAGAGAATTCACCATGCCGCCCAGAAGGGAAAGGCAATCACCAGATCCAGAGGATAGGGATGTGCAAAGAAGAGGTAGGCCGACAGGAAATCCAGAGATGGAAAGGCAGATACGCGATCTCAGAGCAAGATTGGAAGACATGGAAGCAGCGTAGAGACGCACAACTAATGCTGGAGATCTAAGTGACTCCGAAGGCAAAGTTGAAGCCGAATAGCAAGGAGAAGTTGCAACCGAAGATGCAGCCAATGAGCGGTTAATTAAGGCTATCGCCCAGATGAGTTCAAAAACGAAAATGGACATTCCAGTCTATGAAGGAAGTCTGGATGCAGAAGAGTTGCTAGATTGGATCAGAGCTCTTGACACCTACTTTGATTATGAGGACATCAAAGAGGATAAAAAGGTTAGGCATGCTGTCACAAAACTGAAGGGACATGCAACATTATGGTGGGACGAGCTTCAAGAAGATAGACGTTCCAAAGGCAAGCAAAAGATCAAAAGCTGGGATCGAATGATTGCAAAGATGAAGGCAAAATTCATCCCAAGGGATTATCAGATCACACTGTTCAGGAGGATGCAGAACCTGAGACAGAAGTTGATGACGGTAAAGGAGTATACCGAATAATTCTACAAGCTCAATATCAGAGCAGGTCATCGGGAGAGCGATGATGAAAATTTTTCTAGGTATATGAATGGCTTAAGATACGATATCCAAGACGAGATGAGTATGACAACCATCAGAATGGTGGAGGATGTGTATCAGATGGCGCTAAAAGCTGAGGAAAAGCTAAGCCGAAAACCAGCACAACGAGGCAGAGGTAGGAGCCAGCCAAAAGGTAAATCGGTTGCCCAAGACAGGTTCCAGAAATCTAAGGATGAATGGAAGAAGCCTTAGACTAGAACGGAAAGAGGTGGAAGTTCACAGCAAGGCCAACACGCTGAACAACGAATGCAGCAGGAAGACCAGAGTGGAGGATACACTGATAACATTACTTTTCCTCATACTAGAGGTAGAGGAAGAGGCAGAGGAGGAATCATCACATCCTACACNTGTCCAGATAGGAAAAAAGATGGAGGAGAATCTCACATCGCTGAAGCACAAAGGCGAGCAGCTGAAGTAGAAGACGCAGAAGATGGAAGGTCGCTGATGATGCGTAAAGTTCTCTTAACACCTGAGAAGGAGGTGGAGGACATAGCTCAAAGAAGCAGACTGTTCAGAACCACATGCAAGACCAAGGACAGGAAGTGCAAGGTCATTGTGGACAGTGGAAGCACTGACAATCTCGTTTCGACCAAGATGGTGGAGAAATTAGAGCTGGAGACAATTGATCACCCGAGTCCATATAAAGTTTCATGGCTACAGAAGGGACATCAGGTAAGTGTCACTAAACATTGTTTGGTTGACATCAAGATCGGAGGATACAATGATAAAATACTCGGTGATGTTATTCCTATGGATGTGTGTCATTTATTGCTAGGCAAACCATGGCAATATGACAGAAACGCAATTCATGATGGAAAGATGAATACGTACACTTTAGAGAAGAATGGAAGAACACACATGTTACTTCTGATAAAATATAAGGAGGTGAAACCGGAAGTGAACAACAAGATACTTCTCATGAGTGGGAAGGAACTTCCGGCAGAGGTAAAGAAGAGGGAAGATCCACAATTCTTTGTGGTTAGGAAATCGAAAGTTGTTTTGACCAGCACAAGAGTGGATGATTTGTCAGAAGAAATTCAAGAACTGCTGGAAGAGTTCGCTGATATAGTGGTGGACGAATTACCTCATTCGTTGCCGCCGTTGAGGAGCGTGAGCCATCATATAGACCTCATACCAGGTGCTAGTTTTCCGAACAAAGCAACATACAGGTTGACGCCGCAGGAGAATGAAGAGGTCAAAAGGCAAATACAGGAACTACTGGATAAAGGACTGATCCGAGAAAGTTTAAGTCCGTGTGTCGTTCCAATGGTACTAAGTCCAAAGAAGGATGGAGGTTGGATAATGTGTACAGATTCCAGATCCATCAACAAGATAACCATCAAGTACAGGTTTCCATTTCCATGGATGGATGACTTAATGGACTGTTTAAGTGGAGCAATTTTTTTTTCAAAGGTTGATTTGAAAAGAGGATACCATCAGATTCGCATGAGGGAAGGTGATGAGTGGAAGACATCCTTCAAAACCAACGAAGGGTTGTATGAATGGATAGTTATGTCGTTTGGTTTGACGAATGCACCGAGTACATTCATGAGGCTGATGAATGAAGTGATGAAGGAATTCATTGGTAAGTTTGTCATTGTTTATCTGGATGACATATTGATTTTCAGCAAAATAAAAGAAGAACATCTGAAGCATTTAGCTACAGTAATGAAGAAGCTACAGCAAGAGAAGCTGTTGATTAAGATGAAGAAGTCCTCATTTATGAAGACAGAGCTCATTTAGTTGGGTTTTTTTTTATTTCAGCAACTGAGTTGAAGATGGATCCAAGTAAGGTGGAAGTGATTAAGAATTGGCCATCACCCAGAAATATTTTCGAGGTGAGGAGTTTCCATGGTTTAGCTAGTTTCTACCGAAAATTCATCAGGAATTTCAGTGGGATTAGCGCAGCGATGATGGATACAGTCAAGAAGAGACATAAGTCTTTTCATTGGACAGCGGAGGCTGAGAAGAGCTTCAATCTGTTGAAGCGAAATATCACGGAACGACCAGTGTTGGTGTTGACAGACTTTCAGAAGACATTTCAGGTGAAATGTGACGCAAGCGGATATGCCATAGGGGCGGTCTTAAGTCAGGACAACATGCCATTCGCATGTTTCAGTGAAAAGATGGATGAAGCAAAGATGAAATACTCCACGTATGATAAAGAATTTTATGCTATCATACAGGTGTTGAAGAAGTGGAGGCATTACTTAATCCCAAAAGAATTTGTTCTGTATAGTGACAATCATGCATTACAGTTTGTGAGTCAACATGAGAAGTTGAATCAGAAACATGCAAAATGGATGGAGTAGATGCAGAATTTCACATTTATGATTAAACACATATCGGGTACTGCTAACAAGGTGGCTGATGCTTTGAGCAGGAAATGTTTGTTGCTGCAGGAATTCCGAGTCAAAACATTGGGTTTTGAAAATCTTAAGGACATGTATGTAGGAGATGCAGATTTCGGGGAAGCGTATGAAGCAACTGAGAATCCAGTTCTCAGAGATCGGAGTCCATGGATAGATTATATGATCCAGGAAGGATTTCTATTCAGAGGCAATCAACTGTGTATTCCAAATTGCTCCATGAGGGAGAATCTGCTAAAAGAAAAGCACAGTGGTGGATTAGCATGACATTTTGGCCATGACAAAACCTTCGCCAAGCTGAGCGAATCATATTTTTTTCTAGGCATGCGAGCGGAGGTCAAGAGATTTGTTGATAGATGCAGGATTTGCCAACATTCGAAGGGGAGAAAGCAGAATGCAGGTTTTTATCAGCCATTTCCCATACTCGAGAAGCCATGGGAGGCGATAAGCATGGATTTTGTATTAGGATTGTCGAGGACGTAGAGAGGGGTTGATTCCATCTTTTTGGTAGTGGACAGGTTTTCAAAGATGGCACATTTCATTCCATGCCAGAAGACTAGCGATGCGACCCACATTGCAAATTTGTTTTTCAAGGAGGTCATTCGACTCCATGGATTTCCGAGAAGCATTGTATCGGACAGGGATACAAAATTCATTGGACATTTATGGAGGACACTCTGGAAGAAGATGGGAAATAACTTGATGTTTAATTCATCCTATCATCCTCAGACAGCTGGGAAAATAGAGGTTGTAAATAGAAGCCTGGGAGATTTACTCAGAAGCCTAGTGACAGAGCACCATAGCAGCTGGGATAATTTGTTGCCACAGGCAGAGTTTTCATACAACGATTTAGTGAACAAAAGCACAGGAAAAAGTCCATTTGAAATTGTATATGGCAGGAAGCCGAGGGGAGTATCTGAAATGAGGGATTCAAAGCAGATAATAACAAAGAGTGCAAGCGCTGAAGAATTCACAGAGGCGATGGAAGAACTTCACAGCAGGGTGAAGCAACGTTTGCTGGAGACGAATCAAGAATATAAGCGCAGAGCAGATCAACATCAGAGACAACTTCAATTTGAGGTTGGGGATCTAGTTCTGGCACATCTAAGGATGGAAAGGTTTCCAAGGGGAACATATAACAAGATGAAAATGAAGAAAATTGGGCCATGCAGAGTCCTAAAGAAATTGGGAGAAAATGATTATGAAATTGAGTTGCCGGATGAGATCGGAATATCTCCGATATTCAATGTTTCAGACTTATATCCATATAAGGCTGAGGAAACAGGAGCTGGAAGTGACGAACAACCAGAAATCTAGTGGCAGAAGCAGATGCCGATTTCGAAGAAGCCACAGATGGAGCGTATACTTGACAAAAGAGTCAGCAAAAGGACCAGACGAAAGCAATACTTCGAGTATATGGTGAAATGGAAGAATCACCCAGCGGAAGATGCCAGTTGGGAGACAGAAGAAGTCATCCAAAAGCATGGACATACCATGCAGGAGCTCATGGACAATAGCCCATGAAATTTTTCAAGCCGAGGAGTATGATGCAGGAGCATTGCCAACTCAGCAAGCGATCCAACACATCAACCGAAGATCAGCTGGATAGACAATTCAAATTTTTGAAAAGTGCTTTGGGAATGTAGCGCAAGTATTAAATGAATCCTTTATGAAGGAGCGCCTTTTATATGTTGTATCAGACCTCGAGCCATACACTCTTGTCTGAAATAGATAGGAGTCATTTAATAGATTTAATGCAGGTAGATAGGATTTTATTTCCAGATTAGACAGTTTTAGAGTCCGAGAGGGAAAATGGATATAGACACCCTCGTTGTATCATTGTAATGTTAGAAGCAAGCATTCAGAAGAGAAGACAAAGAAGAGAGAATTTTGAAGAACACCCATGTACAAGCATTTGAATTAATAGAGGGAAGTTTTGATTCAAGTTCATGGATGGTGTTGTTTCTCTGTGTATCTTGTTTATGTGCTCATGAATGTTTGTTCTTTGTATGCATTTGCTTTGTATATGTTGTGCATGTGATTTCAGGGGTTAAACTGAAGTCTGAGAGGAAAGAGAATAAGTTTCAATTGTTTCTCTATTTGAGTCAAGAGATTCCTGCAAGGGGTGCAGTGGACTTCATCCGCAAGGAGTGCGTTGATGAAGGCTCGGTAGTTTAACACTTATTCTCATTCACCCAGAAGTTGCAGGGGTTGTTGAAGCTATGCAAAGAGTGCACAAGTAGAAGTAGAAGTCTCAGTAGTTACTCTGAGCAAAAGGAGATGGAAGACTACTGCTGCAGGAGTTTCACAGAGTCTGAAGTATTCAACACTTGAGGTAGTTTAATATCGAGCGCAAGGGATCCGCGCAGGTTTCTCTGAAGAATCAGAGTTGAAAATATCAGGAGGTGTAGCACCTTCGTGGTATCGTCAAAGGAAAGAACTGGGAGTTGTGCATGGACGTTTTAAGAATGAGTTCCAAGCGCAGGCTTTGAAAGGCAAAGTGCGAGAAGGAACACTTAGTCATTTTCGAGAAATCTCCAAGGAGGAGAATCGACGACCAGGATTCATAGATGAAAGCCACGAAATCCCGTCGACCATTAGATCTCATGAGAGTTGCGCTAGGTTTAATCCCGAAGGAGCAGAGGAAGATCTCGGAGATTGGGAGTTCGGGATATCGGGATTTTGGTGGTCGCGAAACTCTTGTAGGAAGGAATCACGATCCGTGAATTCCCGAAAGGATCTCAACCATTGATGTCAGCGGGGATACGTGGCAAGAGATCCCAAGGATCGTGAATCGGAGAATCTAGACTCCGGAGACAGGAGCCTTGTATGTGACATCGTGATTTGCGATTTCCTGACACAGTAGGAGCCGTTGATCTATGGGATGCGTGTCCAAGGATTTGGAAGATTCGGGGTTCGGTAATTCGGGATTCTCAGTGAAAAGAGAAACACGGAGGAGTCATGAATTTCCAAAACGCGACGGTCCCACAACCATATCATTGAAGTGGAGGACAGGTGTTGGAAGGTTTCATCTTGCCGAGAGTTAGCGCCAAGTGGCATCGGGGAATCGAGAATTGGAGATCTTGCCAGCGTAAGTTCTACGCATTTCTACGTTTTGAATTCTGAAATTCCGAATGGAGAGAAGACCGTGGTCTCGTGGAAAGCGGTCGCATGCAAAAGAGTAGCCGGAGGGAGCTAAGGTGTGCAGGGAGTGCCATCGCAGATCGGGAATCGGGGATTTGCGAGATGAGTAGTTTGTGACCTCCTATATACCAATTTCTCGATGGGGATATTCCCGACAGAAGAAAGGAACACGTAGGTGAATATCTCATCGGGGTTCAGGGATTTGTGAGAACCGATCTTGTGGGTGCAGAACACGCGATAGCGCGAGGCCCGATTTTCCCAATAGTACAGGGGAAGATCATAAGGAGCATTCTGTGGGTGGAAAACCAATCGATAAGGGGTTGAAGAGCCTTTGAGCTCTTCGGGCCTAAGGAAGAGAAGGTCCTGGTGGGAGCAAGCGTGCCCAGGGTGTCCGTTTGCATCACTTTGGACTGAACTTTCCACCTCCTTCTCAGGTGTCAAAAGGACTTTTTGCATCATCAATGACCTTCCGCCTTCTGCGTCTTCGGCCTCAACATCCTGCCTTTGCGCCTCGGTGGTGTGAGCTTCTCCAATGTCCTTCTTTTTCTCTGGACACTCGTAATACTTGTGCCCATTCTTTCCACATGTAAAACATGTGATTATTCCACCTCGGCCTCTTCCTCTACCTCTGGTACAAGGAAAAGTGTTTCCGTCAGCATAATATCCTCTTTGTTCATTATGTTGTCCTTTCTGCTCAATGTATGACCCTCTCTGTGAGGTCCCACCTCTCTCAACCTTACCCTGAGGCTTCTTCCATTCCTCTTTGAGCTTCTGGTATTTATCCTGGGCAACTGACTTACCTCTGGGATGACTTCTGCCTTAGCCTCGCTGACTTTGCTTACGGCTCAACTTCTCTTCATCTTTCAGATCCATCTAATAAGAATCCTCCACCGTCCTGATGGTAACCATGCTTAATTCATCCTGAATGTCGTATCTCAGACCATTCAGATATCTAGCAACTTTCTCATCATCGCTCTCTCGATGACCTTCTATGATGTTCAGTCGATAGAATTCCTCAGTGTATTCTTTCACTGTCATCAGCTTCTGTCTCAGGTTCTGCATTCTCCTGAACAGAGAAATTTGATAGTCTCTTGGGATGAACTTTTATTTCATCTCCACGATCATTCGATCCCAACTATTGATCTTCTTATTTCCTTTGCAGCGTCTATCAGCTTGTAGCTCGTCCCACCACAATGCTTCATGTCCTTTCAAGTGTGTGACAGCATGCTTGAACTTCTTATATTCTTCGATATCTTCATAATCGAAGTAGGTGTCAAGAGCTCTTATCCAATCTAGAAGCTCTTCTGCATCCAGATTTCCCTCATAGACTGGAATGTCCATCTTCGCCTTTGTACCCATTCTGGCGATAGCTTTAATTAGACATTCATTCGCTGCATCCTTGGTTGCAACTTCCTCCTCTCGTTCAGCTTCAACTTCATCCTCTGAATCGCTGAAATCTCCCGCACTAGCTGTGTGTCTCTGAGATGTCTCCATGTCTTCGAGTCTTGCTCGGAGATCTCTCATCTGTCTCTCCATTTCTGTATTTCCTACCGGCCCGCCTCTTCTTCTCACCTCCCTATCTTCTGGATCAGGTGACTGCCTCTCTCTTCTGGGCGGCATGGTGAATTCTCTCTCCCTCTGCTATAGAAAACAAAGAGTCTTCCTTGCTCTGATACCACTCTGATGCAGCCGCACCCTCGGGCACGTCCACTCCCACATGACCTTCTTTCTTCTCGGCCTGAAGAACTCCAAGGCTCTTCTATTTCCCTATCGAGAAATATTTACCCACAGATTCTCTTCTCCTGCGCAATCCCCCTTCCTGGACTTATCGGAGGATCGGAACTCACAGCTTTGCAAGTTCTCTGCTGATCACTGGGCTCTCAAATCCCCGAGACCCGATGGCTTTAGCCAATGCTGACTTTCTCTCACCGTATCAGGAATTCTGTCTTTATCATGGTTTCACAACCGGCGATATCAAACACTTCACTTTACCAACTCTCGACTCGCGATATTCCGAAACTATGACACACGCGTGACCTATCTCTACGACTCCTCGTCACTTCTATCGGGATATCGGACTTCCCGGGATCGTGAACCCTAACATCCAAGTTTCGGGAATTCCCACGGTGAGATCCCGATGACTTATTCCATCTGTCCTCCACTCGCCGACTTCGCTATGGCCCACACTGTCCTTCAACTGTTGGGATATCTCATATCGCAATATCGCGACTTCCACTTCAATGATTTGGAGTCTTAACTCACGAGATCCCGATAGGCGATTTCGCGAAATAATCCAACGACCCTAACTGGCTTGGATCAACGTCTCTATCTTTCCTGAGCTTAAACCTTTCGAAAATACACCACTGTATACCCCCCCTTCACATCCACCAGATCCAACGGCTTACAGTGATTCGCGAATTCTCCTCGGAGGATTCCGATCGTCCATTTTTCCCTTGTGCAATCCTCGAAGTGACGAAGTGTTATTCTACAGAACTCGTCCACTTACTCACAAATATACGACGCTTCCTGCAAGCCTTCCAGGAACGACTTTGTCTATACCGTCCTTCGACGAACTCGAAGGCCTATCCTTCCTGAGATTTTCTCACAAATTTCGAGTCCCTTCAGGAAACTCTTGCACGCACTCCTTGTGGCAAATATTCAACAACGTCTAAGTGTTGAAGCTTCGACTCTGCGTATACCTGCAGCAACAATCCTTCAATAATCTCGCTCAGAATCACAAATCTGAGACTTAGCTTAGCCTGCACACTCCTTGCACGGCTTCTGTAACCCACTGCACCTTCTGGGAACTTAGAACAAAAGTTATCTCTATCTGAAGCCTCTGTCAACGCACTCCTTGTGGACAAATTCCACTGCACTCCTTGCAGGAATTTCGTGGCTCAAAATAGAGAAACAATTGAAACTAATTCCTTGTTCCCTTCAGACTTCAATTCAACCATGAAATCACATACACAACATATAAAAGCAAGTGTATAACAGGAAGCAAACATTCACGAGCATAGCATCAATACACAGAGAAACAACACAAATCATGAATTTGAATCAAAGCTTTCTTTCTATTAATTCAAATGTCTATACATGGGTGTTCTTCATACAATTCTCTGATTGCCCTTCTCTTCCTGAATGCTAATCCAGAATAATAATACAATGTACAAAGGAGGGTGTCTATATCCGTTTTCCCTCTCGGACTCTAGGCTATCAAATCTAGAATTGAATTCCTATCTAACTACATTAAATCTATTAAATGTCGAATATCTACCTAAAGGATGAGAGCTATCCACTCAAGGTCCATTACAATATACAAGTGCGGCTCATCCTAAATGACTCATTTAAGGTCGCACAACAATTCCAAAGCATTTTCAAAATTGGTGCTGGCTTGTCCAGTTATCTTCCACTTCGCGTTGGCTCGCTTGATGTGTTGGCGATGCTCCTGCATCAGAATGCATTGACAGAAGGGTTCAATTAGATATAAAAAAATTTCTCATTCCTTCGAGGTGCTGTTAGGCACAGTGTCGTGCAAGGAGTGTGCAGGCTAGGTTAAAGGTATCAGGGTTGCGAACCTGAGTAAGGAAGTGAAGGACTGCTGCTTCAGGAGTGCGCAGAGTCGAGAGAACTTCAACACTCAGTCGAGGTTGAAGGGTTTCCACAAGGAGTGCATGCAAGACATTCCCAGAAGGATTTGGGAAGTCGACAGCAAGATCAAGAGGAGTAGGCCTTCGAATCCACTAAAGGGTAGCACAGGGAAGCTGCTACTGGAATTCTGAAGGAAGCGTCGCAGGTTGGTGAGCAGGAGAACGATTCTGGTAGGGAGACACTCCTTCATTTCATGGATTCACAAGGAGAAGAACGGATCATCGAAATACTTTGAGGAGGTTTCGCGAAGTTCCGCGGACCGTTGGATCTCACGGAGGTGCAGGAAGGTTACAGCGTAAGCGTGGGAGAGGTTTGAAGTTCAGAAGGGGATAGACCCAGAACCGTCCATCGTGAGGGACGCGTGTTAGGAGATCCCGAGGAGTCGAAGATCAGAGAATCGGTGTTTCTGAGAACAGGAAACACTTGCATGATTAAATCGCGAAACGCGATATTCCAAGGGAAGGGTCATGTGGGCCACAGTCAGGGTTAGTGGAGGATAGGTGGCATAGTATCGGGGATCGGGAAAAGGTAAGTCTCGATTCCATTGACTCCAGGATTCGTGATCCCGCGAATCCCGAAATCCTAATAAGAAGTGAAGGGAGGTGGAAAATTCAACCCACACGTGCGCATAGGCATATCGACATATTGGAAATCGGGGATCAGCAAGGTAAGTTATTTTCGACAGCATAATTGTCGAAATCTCGACGGGAGGATTCCCGATAGGTATAGGAAGGCGATTAGCATTTATCCATCGGGTTTCGGAATACTGTTAAGCACGAGGTGCGTGAGCTCGAGATTCACGAAATCACGAAGTCCGATTTCCCGATCATTAAGGGAGATCAGTTGAAAAGTTGTTGTGGGTAAGGAAAATTCCCAATAGGGAATCAGAGGAACCTTTGGGTTCTTTGGGCTGAGATGAAAAGAAGATCCTGTTGAAGTGGACGTGCCAGTGAGGGCGCGGCTGCACTATATAGGATAGTTCACTTTATATTTAATGCTATTGTTTTCAGCACATATTTTTTTATTAACTTAATATTATATTATTCTTTTAGGAGAGACACGTGTCAACTCCATGTTGAACATGTTTTTTACATTTTATATATGATAATATCATAATTGTTTTAATGTGAAAATACTAATAGCTAAATCACACATAACCAAACAAAGTCCATGACTTCAACTTATAATATCTGTTTTGAAATTATATTATTCTTTTAGAAGGGACATGTGTCATTTTTTCAATTAATTAATGCACTCAATCATTTTTCATAGTATTATCATTGAAATCAATGAACCTACCCTATTGTTTTATGTTTTTTCATTATCACTAAAATCAATGCACCCTATAGTTTTATGTTATATCAAGATCACTAAAATCCTTGCACCTTATTGCTTCAATCCTCTCAAAAAGTATTTGAAAGTCCAAAAGGATTTCCTCCACAATGACTAATTTAACACTCCATTGAGTTTATGATAGGTCCTTCACAAAGTACAAAACTTATCGGCTCAACCCAAATGAAAGGATAGAAATTTATAGGTAGATCAATAAATTGCTATAAGAGGGCCATATTTAGGGAAGCACCTTCAACTCATAATATCTGTTTTGAAATTTTTTTTCACCCTAAATTCATTTCACTTGATGATTTGTTGTATCTCAACATTGAAATCGATATCAAGGATTAATTTATTTGGTAGTCATTTTTCATAGTATTATCACTTAAATCAATGCACCTTATCATTTTTGTAACACCCCGCTCTGGCGCATTGAGAAAAATTATTCTTTGAGGACACTTGCTCGCAAGTGATCTGGACTATTATGATATTAAAACATTTTTCCTTGATTATGATGTGTTATGATAGATAATATGATGTTTACTGCATTGACATAGACAGGTGCTATTGACTCAGTTTTACTGAGTATGTAGGGTTTTGGACCTTGAGGATGCAGAGGTGTCGATGGAACCCCTTCGACTCCGGATCGAGTCAGGGAGTGTGCTATTGGGGTTTGATTGTTTTACTATGATTTTAGTACCTTTGATTAGATGATATGATGTGGACATGTCTGACATGATTGTTGATGATGCAAGCTGACGAAATATTGCCGACCAGACTCACATATGGAGTAAAGGGGCCACACACAACTACCAGAGAGGTTGAGGGAGAGGTGTGGACAACAGCCTTGCCACATCCTACTAGCACTACTGCCGTGTCTCGAACTGTAGGTTAACGATTACCTAGTTTGAGAGGACCCACGATGCCGGGAGGGCAGACTACGACAATCGCTCATGATGATTCTAAGGGTCACTCAATAAGGCGAGGGCCTTATTCCTTAGAAGCCCTTAGTCTCCCACAAGTTCACTTGGCGGAGTGTTGACTCCAGGGGTTATTGTTGTCTACCAATCAGTCAAGAGGTGAGTGGCACCCTTGGAGCACGTGGTGCATCCTGAAGGGTAAGTCGCGCAAAAGAAACAAAAGAGGTGAGTGGCACCCTTGGAGCACATGGTGCATCCTGAATGGCACGTCATGCAAAAGAAGCACTAGAGGCGAGTGGCACCCTTGGAGCACGTAGTGCGTCCTGAAGGGCACATCGCGTTGATGATGTTAAAGGAACGAACCTAGATGGCCCTAAGACTAATATCTCATTAAAAAAATTTAAAACAACTTCCCTAATTAAAATGTCGCCTAGTTCAGAATCTAAGTCCTAAGTCTTAAACATCGCTAGGGGTAAAATGTTGTCTACCCGTAAGAAATTATCTTTCAAAAAAAATAAAAATAATAATAAAGTTTAAAATAAAAACCACTTAAGTAATAATTGTGGACTTCATGAATTTTTGGGTAAAATGAAGAGAGTAAGAACTTGAATAAAATATGTGGAAAAAAAAAAGGGGGTAAAGAAGAATTTAATTAATTAACTTGTGAAAGTGTAAAAGATATTAAATTATTAATAAAAAGGAAAGAGGTTAATTTGCGCAACTTCCATTTTGGCTCTAATAAAAAGGGGAAAAAGGGGAATAACAAAAATTAGGAAACTAAGGAATGGAGGAAACATAATAAGCGAAAGAGGGGAATTTATGGTTAAAAGCAAGGTCAACTTAGTAAAGAATTTGTAATTAAGAACCTTCTAAATTGAACTAAATTAGCAACTTCATTTCAGGGAAAGTATTTAAACCTGTGAGGGAATCTAGGAACACCTAGGAGTAAATTTAGGAGAAACTCTAGGTGGGTGAGGGAAATAAGACAATTTAATAAATTAAGGAAAATAGTTAATGGAGAAACGTGGGGGATGGATGACACTTGTACAAAGGAGAATTTTTGAAATATTTTTATTGAAACTTAAAACTTAATGAGATTAGGGAAAGAATGGAAGTTCTAAAATTCTATAAAAGAGAGAGAGGAGAAGGAAGAGGGAGATCGGTTGTTAGCGTAACGTTACGTTGCCAGATTAGTGACTTGACTGATTAATTGTGGGGAGTTGGGTTTTCCCAGCTCAGATAAGAGTGGTAGCTCGACCTTGCGAGGTGATCTGGGAGCTAGACGTACCATCTGGTTTGTGTGTGGCCCCTTTGCGGCACGGACGTCATTCGAGATGTGCGATAGGCAATGATATGATTTGTATTTTAGTAGAGTAGAATGCATTAGGAACTTATGATTGAATGTGTATGCTAATTTGTAAATGGATGTATTCTATCTTGAGCTTGATGTCGTTCGATTTTATCTTATTACTCATGTGATGGATTGACAGTTTATTTCTACGGTAGCATTGGAATTGGTGATTATAGTAATTAGAATTGATTTCAACTACGCGTTTAGGATGATTAAAACTATTACCTTTAGCTCTAACATTGAAAAAGTGTTCTTAGGATACCACTGCGATTTTACCAGCTTATCTATATTTATTGCTTACCCCTGTGACCCTTACGTGTCTGCATGACGCTTCACAGTTGTACATTCCCGAATGAATTTGTCCGCATTTAAAAATTTGGATGTGTAGTTTTACAGTCTTGACACTCACTGATAGTTAAATGCATTGTTGTATATATATTTGGGGGCGTTTCAGTGGCGAATTCGTTCTGCATCTGATATCTACATATTACCTCTGCCAATTTTAGATAAAAAAAAATTGAATTTGTACTGTATTGGTGAATCGTTCTATAATTGATATATAGTTAATACCGTTGTTAATTACATAGAAATCAAACTATTAAATTTGGATTTGTTCTGTAATGGGCGTAAGGACATTTTTCCATTCTTAAGATTAGTTTGAGATTTCGTTCTGGCAATTTCGGGCTAGCATTTCATTCCTGGCATTCTCAATTACAAGTTAAATTCCGAGATTTCGTTTCTGAATTTCGTTCTGGCTGTGTTCTGGCAATTTTGTTTGTCATAGTATTATTATTGAAATCAATGCACCCTACCCTATTGTTTTATGTTATGTCATTATCAATAAAATCAATGCACCCTAGAGTTTTATGTTATATCATGATCACTAAAATCCTTGCACCTTATTGCTTCAATCCTCTCAAAAAGTATTTGAAAGTCCAAAGGATTGTCTCTGCAATGACTAATTTAACACTCCATTGAATTTAAGACAGGTCCTTCACAAAGTCTAGAACTTATCGACTCAACCCAAACAAAAGTATAGAAATTGAAAGGTAGATCAATAAATTGCTATAAGAGGGCCATATTTAGGGAAGCACCTTCATGTTGATATCGCAGTTGCATGTGTCTTGAGTCATCGTCATGTGGCGGCACAGAGTATAATGTCTTGTTACCCTTGTACACACTCACACACAAAAAAAATAATTTTTTGCACTTGTTATAAGAGGTTTGTCGTCGTGACGAGAAGGAACGTTATAGTTTTATATTCTATTATTATCATTGAAATCAATACACCTTTTATTTTATGTTAACATGAATACAACTACTTGATTATGTTAAATCATTTTTTATTGTATCATTTCTTAAATCAATGCATTTTTTTTTCATTAAATCCATCCAATTAATTGTTATAAATCAGAGAGCACAACTAAGATAGTTCTCTTAAAACTTTCTCTTTTTTATTTACACAATATTATATTATCCTTGTAGGACGAACACATGTCAACTCCATTTGAGCACTTTTCCACATTTTATATATCTTAATATTATAATTTTTTTAATGTGAAAATATTAATACATAAATCACATACAATGTATCTCACATTTCTCTTGATGATTTGTTGTATCTCACAATTAAAATCAATATGGAAGATTAGTTTTCTTAGTATTATTTATTCAATTAATTAATGCACTAAAGCATTTTTCATAGTATAATCAGTGAAATGAATGCACCCTATTGCTTTATGCTATATCATTGTTCAAATGAATACAACTACTCTAATTACTCTAAATTATTTATCATTGTGTTAATTTACTTTGTATTATTTCTTCAATTAATTAATACACTGAAAGTGTATTAATTAATTAATATGCTTTTCACATTTTTTATATCTTGATATTATAATTATTTTAATGTGCAAATACTAATAGATAAATCACACATAACCAAACAAAGTACTCAACTTCAACTTATAATATATGTTTTGAATTTTTTTTTCACTACATTATTGTTAAATTCATTTCACTTGATGATTGCATGTATCTCATAGTTGAAGTCAATATAGAGGATCAATTTCCTTCATATCATTTCTTCAATTAATTAATGCACTAAATCATTTTTTATAGCATTATCGTTGAAATCAATGTACCACATTATTTTATGTTATATCATTATCACTGAAATCAATGCACCCTATTTTTTTTATGTTATATCATTAGCACTGAAATCAATGCACCCTGTTGTCTTATGTTGTATCATTGTTAAAATGAATACAACTACTTGATTACACAAATCATTTTTATTGTATCATCATTTAAATCAATGCATTGTTTTTTGCATTAAATCAATGCAAGTGATTTTTCAAAATCATAAAGCACAACTAAGATGGCTTGTATAAACATTCGAATTTTTGAACTTTTTCATCCAGATCTGATGAAACAGATCTTGGTTAAATGACAGTTTTATGTTGTTTAAATTGTATTTTTTAATGCATAAATGGATTCACCACCCTGAAAAATCTTGGCACTCAAATTATATAGACTCAATCACTCAAATCTTTCGGAAACAATTGATCGAAAAATATGCTCATAAAAATGTCAAAAAGGAAAATGTTTCCTTAAAACTTTCTCCAAGAATATCTCAAATAGCACATATAGGATAGTTCACTTTATATTTAATGCTATTGTTTTCAGCACATATTTTTTTATTTACTTAATATTATATTATTCTTTTAGGAGAGACACGTGTCAAATCCATGTTGAACACGTTTTTCACATTTTATATATCATGATATCATAATTGTTTTAATGTGAAAATATTAATAGCTAAATCACACATAACCAAACAAAGTCCATGACTTCAACTTATAATATTTGTTTTGAAATTATATTATTCTTTTAGAATGGACATGTGTCATTCTTTCAATTAATTAATGCACTCAATCATTTTTCATAGTATTATCATTGAAATCAATGCACCCTACCCTACTGTTTTATGTTATGTCATTATCATTAAAATCAATGCACCCTATAGTTTTATGTTATATCAAGATCACTAAAATCCTTGTAGCTTATTTTTCATACTATTATCATTGAAATCAATGCACCCTACCCTATTGTTTTATGTTATGTCATCATCACTAAAATCAATGCACCCTATAGTATTATGTTATATCAAGATCACTAAAATCCTTGCACCTTATTGCTTCAATCCTCTCAAAAAGTATTTGAAAGTCCAAAAGGATTGCTTCCAGATTGACTAATTTAGCACTCCATTGAATTTTTGACAGGTCCTTCACAAAGTCCAGAACATATCGACTCAACCCAAACGAAAGTATAGAAATTGAAAGGTAGATCAATAAATTACTATAAGAAGACCATATTTAGGGAAGCACCTTCAACTCATAATATCTGTTTTGAAATTTGTTTTCACCCTAAATTCATTTCACTTGATGATTTGTTGTATCTCAGCATTGAAATCAATATCAAGGATTAATTTATTTGGTAGTCATTTTTCATAGTATTATCACTTAAATCAATGCACCTTATCGTTTTATATTCTGTTATTATCATTGAAATCAATACACCTCTTATTATTTTATGTTAACATGAATACAACTACTTGATTATTATAAATCATTTTTTATTGTATCATTACTTAAATCAATGCATTTTTTTTCATTAAATCAATCCAATTAATTGTTCTAATTCAGAGAGCAAAACTAAGATAGTTCTCTTAAAACTTTCTCTTTTTTATTTACTCAATATTATATTATTCTTGTAGGAGGAACACATGTCAACTCCATTTGAGCACTTTTTCACATTTTATATATCTTACTATTATAATTGTTTTAATGTGAAAATATTAATAAATAAATCATATATAATGTATCTCACATTTCTTTTGATGATTTGTTGTATCTCACACTTAAAATCAATATGGAGAATTAATTTTCTTAGTATTATTTCTATAATTAATTAATGCACTAAATAATTTTTCATAGTATTATCAATGAAATCAATGCACCCTATTGCTTTATGCTATATCATTGTTCAAATGAATACAACTATTCTAATTACTCTAAATTATTTATCATTGTGTGAATTTACTTTGTATAATTTCTTCAATTAATTAATACACTGAAAGCGTATTAATTAATTAATACACTTTTCACATTTTTTATATCTTGATATTATAATTATTTTAAAGTGCAAATACTAATAGATAAATCACACATAACCAAACAAAGTACCCGACTTCAACTTAAAATATATGTTTTGAAATTTGTTTTCACTACATTATTGATAAATTCATTTCACTTGATGATTGCATGTATCTCATAGTTGAAGTCAATATAGAGGATTAATTTCCTTCGTATCATTTCTTCAATTAATTAATGCACTGAATTCTTTTTTCATGGAATTATCATTGAAATCAATGCACCAGATTATTTTATGTTATATCATTATCACTGAAATTGTAATGTGCCTGCCATTTCATTACGACAACAAGCCTCAAAAAGAAAAAAAATTGTGTGTGTAGGAAGGTGATAATGAAATTATACTCAACAACGCATCACGATGACGAGCACAACGCAAGAAAATCACACCACAACAACATGACGACCAATCATAAAAGCACATCAATCACTTGGAAGTAGCGTACGACATTCAACCTATTAAGAATAAGAATGACTACCCGCCCGTCCTACCCTGCAATGGTTAGGACCTCCAGGACAGAGAAGCAACACTCAAGCCTAGGATCCCATCGATTTTGACCATTTAAGGTCTTAGAGTTGGCGACTGTTCTGAGGAACAAGGAGGTATCTACATCCCACTAGCACAATCAAGACCAAAACTAAATATGCTAAGTCAACAACATCAATGATGATCAATGCGCAATAGTGTTCTATAAATCAATCACACATCACATAAATTCCAAGATGCAAGAGAATTTGATTACTAAATCCATCATAAAATGACATAAGTTCATGCACAATGTAATCAACTTTATTTTATTTTCAAGGTGAAATGGCTGACATCTACTTACTTCAAGGCTCGGGATTAATCAATCATTAAATTCAACTATAATTAACATTTTAGTGGTGGATGAAGTAACTACACGCATGACCGTCCATACATATCATGGTGCAAAATAAATATCAATTAATTCATGCAACAAGGTAATAAAATTACATAATCACTCTCACATCCTAAAATTTCATGGTGCATAAATTCTATTATAAACATACAATTCGATCATACATGAGCATCTCTTATTGGCTCAAGAGTAACCCACTTTTTTTTAAAAGCACTAAGAAAACAATTACATAATCAACCAGGATTCTCATTTATTCATGATGAAATACAACTATCAAATTAAATCAAGGCGCAAATGAATTAAGAGCTACATAACCATGACTCCAACAATTCTCCATTCATTTTTCCATTTTTGATGATATTCTTAATATGGTGCACATATTGATCTATGACAAAATTTAAGTAGATAGACATATAAATCAAGTTCAATTTCTAAACATATAGATTCTTTCTTTTTATTTATTTTATTTATTCTTGTCTTGGCATATGTCTCAATTATAAATTAGTAGAGGTGTTTTAATTTTACTAAATTTTGATCACCTGGTTCATTTAAAAAAAAAGGGGTAAACGTGTTGATTTATGAAGAGACACCTTGAACTAGGATAAAACTTGAATAATAAGGTCAGGATTAATAATTTTCCAAAACTAACACCCCATACACAGAAATCCATTGCTATTTGTCTAAGAATAAAGTCCGACTACAAGATTAAATCATTAAAGTACAATTATTTTTCCCTCTGTCTTTTGGGATTTGTGCTAGTAGTTTCAACATGTTAATTTTACAAGTATTTAATTATCCCATAATAATTACACCCACATATTAAATCAATCGAAAGAGAGATCTCATTATTTCATGGAAGTTCTAAACTGAGAGACTCCCCAAGCTAAATCGCAAGTCGATGAGTGGAAATCGTTGAGACAAAATAAGAAAGAAAAACGTAGAGGTCCCCCATGTGAAACCATAAGGCATGGGTGGAACATCGTAGAGAAGGTCTGAGATAAAAGCGCAGAGATGGGCCTTACTGTAAAATTTCCAATGAAGAAGGAGGAAAAGAAGAGATAAAATCTCATGCATAGGCACAGAGAAAAAATTATAATTGCAGAGGTTTAAAGGAGAGATCCCAAGTCACAGTCATCATAGAGGAATGAATGAGGCCCAATGAAGGCCAAATTAAAATGAAAAAAAATAAAACAATATGGCCAAACTCAACTTCCAAAAAATATATCGCCCACACCTCCTTCAATCTGTAAGGTTTTCAATAAGTTTTTCAATCCCAAGTCGCATTGTTAAAGGAAAACACAGACCAAAGGTAAGAGATAACTCAGAGATCAAGCTCTAGAAAAAACGCTATTGGAGGAGGAAACACAAGGAAAAATCACAGAGGGTTTAATACCGTCTTCATCCAGAGACACAATCTCCTTTGTTGGGCAGAGAGAAAAAAAAAATGCATACTAGACAAGGGAGGAAAATGCAAAGATTTCTCCTTGGTAAAAATGTAGTTGATTAATCTTGCAAACGCAGATGCTCTTATGGGTAATGAAATCGTTGAGGGAGAAGAAAAAACATAGTTTCTTTTTGGTGAGTGAGATGGTACTGAAGTAAATAGACACATATATTATTGATGCAAATGAAATGGGAAGAAGATTGAAGGTGTAGATCCTTTGACTCAAGAACACAAAAAATACTGACGGTAAATTGTTGGACAAGGATTCAACAAAGAGTTGGTAAATTGCAAGGAGATCAATGGAAAACATAGGTAAGTAAGGGATTGTTGAGTGTATCCAACCATTCACTAAAAATGAAAACCACTGGTAAGTCCAGACATAAGAAAAATAAGAGAATAGATGATAAGACCGAGAGAGATCCAAGAAATTTGTTGCATAAAACAGAGACGTTTATGAATGGTTTCAAGGTAAACCAAAGGATGTTTTCTTTCTCAGCACATAGGTTACTTTTAAAGAAAAATCCCAGACATTAGAACAGTAACAAAAGCGCAGCATAAGTCAAGGAACAGTATCAATCGCCGTCAACACAATAAAATGCAGAGATAAGGTATCAAGCAGAGCCCAAGGAAATGCAGGGATCAATCGCAGAATAAAATAAGTGGTTCGTTATTGAAAGAAAAACCACCTCAGAGGTAAACAACGCAACAAGTCTCCAAGCCATTAATCACCCAAGAACCATCAGAAGGGGTAGACGATGGACAGGTTCGTCCTTTGCTCATCATTCTCGCACAAAAAATAGGGCGTTGAGATCCATAGGTCTTTTAACGCTAAGGCAACGACCGTAGATCAGGCTCCTGTCCGACTTCTCAGGCGAAGACTACGGAGCTAGGGGGAAAAAGAAAACAACCAATATGGTCACAAACAACACCATAGGGCAGTCACGACATATCAGGAAACAAAGGTCATGGGAAATCAATCAACTAGGCCATAAAAATTTCAGTCATGAAACTAGAAAACCTATTTACCTACCCAACAATCATGCAGATTCAAATCATAAATCCTACTACAATCTACCATTAAAACGAAGAAAGCGTACCATTGCATGTTCGCCCACTCTGAGTGACATCCACACACTCCATGTAACTCCCGCTTGCCGACCGTCAAGACTTCACCGGTACCTCCCAGCCAATGCTAGGGGTACTCTTCTTCCCCCTTAGCCCCCTGAGCTGCAAAGGGGCCACACACACTATCCAAAGATTTCGACTAGCTCCTAACTGACCTCGTAAGGCCGAGCTACCACTCCTCTCTGAGCTGGGTATCCCAACTCCCACAAGTAAATTAGTCAAGTAGTTATTTCTGCAGCGTAACGTTACGCAAACAGAAGAAGATCCTTCATCATTCTCCCTCCTTTATTATATAGAGTT
>SNQJ01S0008868.1:139003-154109 GCA_010110895.2 Picea sitchensis | reverse complement strand
AACTCATTCAATGTAATAAGGGACTTTTATGCCTGTTGTCTAGACTGAGAATACTTTTATTTCTGGATATATGAAGAGAAAATGGGGGTTTTGAAGTCATAACTGTTATAAAATGTGTTTGGGACTACTCCACTAATGTGTTTGTTATTTGATTTTTTTTTCTGAGTGATGATCATATGAACTATTTCTATTCTTAGTATTTGGAATGCTTATGTTGTTGTGATTTATTCTGAGTACATGGATGAAGTTGCAAGTTTTATTTGCAACTATTTGTGATAATATCTGTAATATTATTTTTTTAACATATTTTTGGCTACTATGAACTATTTTTGTTGTCAAAAATATCATTTTAAACTATATTCATCTATTAGTTTTGCTCCTACCCAGGATAGGTTAGATGTTATGACCCCAAGGGGGACATATATAGGGCTAAATGTATATGATATGACACCAAGTGGGGGAATATATGGGGCTAAATGTATATGTAATATGTAAATATATGTGTAATAGGGTCAGCCTAATAGTAAAGGGGCTTCATGTGTAGTGTGTGAATAGGTATATACAGAAATCATGTATTCATTACTATGACAAGTGAATGGTGATGTATGAATGTATTTAGTTATGTGGAAGATGTTCTTTTATTATTTAAGGATTTATTATGTGACTTATCTATCTTGGAGTTGTGATCCATCTCACATTCTATAAATGATGTGTACTTATGTTATTTTATGATATTTTAAGCATTTGGTTCAGTAAATTTGGTATCAGAGCATCGATACTAGGGTTTTTCTTCCTTAAGAAAGTCGTCTTGGAATTATCGCTATAACATTTTTTTTGGGACACTTCAGAAAGAAAAACTTGGAGGATATTTAGAAGACATAGCAGAGTACCTGTGGCATGAATTTAAGCTTTTGGGTCATTGTAATTTCAGAGATACTCACTGTGGAAGATAGGGTTTTTGACTAGTCCTTTAACTAGTCTCAAACAAGTGTTCCAAGTAAAACAATCATATCTTCTTCATAGAGGATCCAAATTCCATGAGACTAGTTGCATTGGAAAGAGGACAAGCCACAATATTTTTTTTACAATTTTCAAAATCAGATATCAAATATTGGGAATGTGGAATTCTGTACAAGTTCACTCTCCAGAATAGGCCAAATTCAGAAAGGTTTGAGAAAGTTACCATAACTTTAATTTTGCACACCCAATTTTGGTTAGACCTATGGAAATGCAGAGAAGAAATTTCAGATTTACTGGTCAAAAGTTCAGATTCATAGGGGCCAAAATTTCATAAATACATCAGAAGGAAGGTTGTCCAGAAGGAAATACTCCAAATCAGGGTTTCAAAGGCATGTTCACTTAAAACTATCATAAATTTTTATTGGAATATCTGATTGAGCTGATTCAAAATCCATTGGAAAGAGAAAACATAGAATATTATATTGGAAGAATGACTATAACTATTTGAGATCATTATTCCTAATATATTGAGGTTGTAATTTGAGGGTTTGGGTTAGACCTTAATTAAGATTCAATGGAAATACCTCACTTTAGTGGAAATGAAGATAAATATGAAATAAATCCCAAGGAATGGTTGAGGATGGTAAAGAAAACTGATTTGAGTCCTTGTAGGGAATCTCTTTGTTTTTTGGGGGAAGCTTCTAATTGGTGGAATAACTTTGATGAAGATACTAGATTCCACTCCACATGGGAAAAATTTAAATAACTCTTCTCAAATAAATGGATCAAGGATAAAAAAAAATGAAGGAGATGCATAACATTCAAGTGGAATTAAAGTAATCAATATAAAATGTCTCCAAATTGCAAAAGGATAAAGAAGAGCTAAGAAAATATATACAAATAAAAATGATGAGTTCACCAAGATGCAATCCCTTAATGAATCACTCATTAAGGGAGGTTAAGAACTTAAAATAAGAAAAGAGTTGCAAAGCAAAGTGGGAAAAGGATGTTTCAAGGGAATATTTGAAAAAGAAAGATGAAGAGGTATGTAGATTACAAAATCATAATAAAAAATTATTGGATGAGGCTAAGAGATTGAAAGAAGAAAAGAATAATTATCAAAATCAATAAGAAACTAGGATCTTGGATGTATATTATACCAAAATACTTGAAGAGGAAATTTTCAAGAAGGTCGAGGAATCCCTAAATATCGATGAGGTAAAATCAGAAATGCAATCCAGAATTGAAGAAGGACATTAGAATTTGATAAATGGGGTGACATTGCAACTTCAAAAGGAGAAAGAAGATAAGATTCAGGAAGGTCACCATAAGATAGTTGAAGAAGTTAAATTCCATCTAGAAGATGTACATACAAAATATGATGGTATTATCTCCAAGTCTAGAGGAATCAAAGACCAAACAAAGATGATCGGGGATGACATTGTCTATGAGAAGAGGATAGATGAAATGGGTGTGCAGAGTGAAGAAAAACCATCAAATGTGAAACCATATCAACACCCTCATTGCCAGGAAAGATTTCAAGGAAGACAAGAAGGTTGATGCCAACATTATCAGGAACAAGATGGAATACTTGTCAATATTCATGGAACAAGACATCACAAAACCAATCTTCCACAAGCTATTATCAGAAACCAACAACAACTGCAAATTGGAGAAGCTTCAACAACAATACATGGAATCAAGGGAAAGAAAATTATGCAACAAATAGCCACCAAGTATTACGACAAAAAATAATTGATTTTGGATGGATGGATCATCATCAATGGAAAGAAGAAAGAAGGAACATAACAAAATCATATTACTTGGTTTCATCACATGTGAAGCCTTTAATTGCAAAGCTTTGAGGACAAAGATTTTTGAAGGAGGGTACTATGTTATGACCCAAGGGGGGCATATATAGGGATAAATGTATATGATATAACCCTAAGTGGGAGCATATATGGGGATAAATGTACATGTAATGTGTACATATATGTGTAATAGGGTTTGCCTAATAGTAAAGGGGCTTCATGTGTAGTGTGTGAATAGGTCTATATAGAGATAATGTATTCATTATTGTGACAAGTGAATGGTCATGTATGAATGGATTTGGTAATGTGGAAGATGTTATCCTATTCTTTAAGGAGTTATTATGTAACTTATCTATCTTGGAGTTGTGCTCCACACTCACATTTTGTACATGATGTGTACTTCTCTTCTGTAATGATATTTTAAGCATTTGGTTCATTACATTAGAAGTAGTTGGATTATATTAGTTTGTTTTAGTTTTAGATTAGATTTAGAGGTAATTAAAATTCAATGGGGGACAGTTTGTTATCTTTCCCATTTTTTGTCTTTCAATTCTTAGTGGCAACCGGGCCCACATACTGGTTGGAAACGCTACCCCAACTGAGAGTAGGTCTGATTGGGACCTGCCATCGAGTGTTCACCCTTACTTACTTGACAAGCTATTTGGACTTGTCAACTCCAAGATACAACCATTTCAGTCAGACCTAGAGGTATAAATCCCAATTACACCCTTTTAAAAATTTTACAAAGATAATATTTCATTTTTTTGTTTTTGTTTCTAAGTTGCTACTCTTTCTGGTTTGTGTATGCTCTTTTCCCTGCACTTTGTGCGATATCAAAAAATAAGAAATAGAGCATAAATTTATTTCTTGTCTGCGTATGCTCTTTGTCATGCGCTGTGTGCGACCTCGATAAATAAAAAACAAAGGGAAAACTTGCATTTTTTGGGTAAGCTAACCGAGATCTAACCCTTATTTTTGTCGAGAAGTGAAATTTTGTGGGTGTGTGAATGCATGAAAATAAGTTTTTATTGAGCATGCACTCCAAGGATGTCTTCCACAACAAAAACAACAAGCCCCAAACATCCTTCTTAAGACTATAATAAGTTTTTCACTAGCTCACTTGGTTGAAAGTTATTTCACTTAGTAAGAGGTCTTGAGTTCAAGTCTCTTTTTTGTTACTTTTTTTTGAAAAAGTTCATGCATTCATTGTAAAGTGTATTTCACTTAATTATACAAGTGAATCACTATTAAATAACTTTAATATTTTGTTTTAAGTTATTTTTTGCATGCAAATTTCATTTACAAAGTAACTTCATTGTAAAAGTGATTCTCGCTTTCCTATAAAAGTGGGTCAATTCGTAAGTAACTTATTTAGAAGTGATCTTATAGGGACAGTTAGATAAGGAGGAGAATCACCACATGGACCATATTCTACACGTGGATCTTTGGTTATTGTTCATGCCTTTTTTTTAAAGGGCATAAATTTCACATCCGAAGTCCATTTTCAATGTTGTTTTTTATAAACAACCTATTTTTTCGAGAGCTTTCCATATAGACCATCAGTTTCATATTTTAAATCCATATTCTCTGCATATTTCAATATGGCTTCTCCTAGTGATATTTTTCTTACCAACACCAACTACTTCTCATGGAAATTCCATATGGAAGATTTACTGAGAAGTAAAGGATTGTACCAGATTAACTTGGGAAAAGAACAAGAACCCACTGAGGATGAAAATAAATTCAAATGGGATAATAGCAATGATGAAGCACCTGGACTAATTGGAATGTCCATTTCTCCTGATTTAAGGTTTCACCTTCAAGGACTTAATGCCCCTGATGAAGCTTGGGAAAAGATTGAAGCTGTGTTTGGTAAACATATTATTATTCAAGCCCACCAATTGGAAAATCACTTAATGAATTTAAATTGAAATGATTTTCCTTCCATTAAAGATTACTTATCTAAGTTCAAAACACTTAGAATTTTATGTATAGAATGCAACCTAGATCTGAAGGAAGATCAATGCATATATTCTATTCTTGCTAAGCTTGGTAGTGCATATTCTATTTTTTTTATCTACCTTTTATGCCACTAGAGAAAATCTAGCGAGTTATTATAAAAAACCCTCTCATGAGTCTTTTTGTGATGCTATGATTCGAGAGAAAGATAAGCTTGTGAAACTTGGATTTATTAGCACTGCAGATACATCCAACAAATCCTTTTTCGTCCAATACAAAGAAAAATACAAGAATCCCAAGAAGCAACATCCTCGCTACAACAAAAATCAAAATAATTGTCCCAAACCCTCTTCGATAGCTTCTACTCCTAATGGTGACAAAAGAGCAAAATATAAAAATTAAGAAGAAAGACAAACATTGCAACTTTTGTGGGAAAGATGGTCATGTGGAGTCTAAATGTTTTAAACATTTGGAAGCCTTAGAAGTGGGGATGTACAAGCACAACATCAATATTGATTCTTCTTCTTCTTCTTCTCATGAATATGCACTTTCTACAAGTTCTAGTTTCTCCTTCAATGCAACTTCTACTACTTCTTCTAATGAGTGGCTTATTGATTATGGAGCATCTTATCATATGGCTAAGGATAAAGCCATATTTTCTTGTCTTAATGAATGTAACACCAAGAAAATATTTGTTGGTGATGATAGATCTCTTAGTGTTGTTGGGTCTGGAATAGTTCAGGTAGATAATGGTCATTTCGATGATGTATTATGTGTTCTAAGTATTTCCTACAACCTTCTATTAGTGTATCAGATCACTCATTAAGGTGAAGGTAAAACCATAGATTTTTCACCTCACCAAGTTGTTATCAAGGATTTAAAATATACTAAGCATGTCCTCACAAATGGAATTGGTGATTATATTACCAGGTAGTATGTCAAGTTTGACAACTTCGAGTCATCATCTTTTCCATCAATTTGTGTTGCTCATAGAGATGACTTGAGCAAACTTTGGCATGAGTGGTTTGGTCATCTAAAATATCGCTCACTGCAAGAACTACGTAATCTACACATGGTTATTGTAATTCCTCTTGTTTCTTGCAGAGATGGTGTTTGTGTCAGTTGTGTTCTTGATGAACATTATTGGGACAATTTTGATAAACGTTCCTCTTGGCATGCCTCGACCCCTTTGCAACTTGTTCACAGTGATTTGTGTGGTCCAATTTCTTCTCCTTCTTTTTATGGGTGCAAGTATTTCTTAACTTTAATTGATGGCTTCTGCAGACAGACTTGGGTTTACTTCTTAAAACTTAAGAGCAAAGTGTTTGACAAGTTTTTGGACTACAAGGCCCTTGTAGAAAAACAATCTAAACATCAACTCCAAATGTTAAGAATAGATAATGGAGGCGAATATGTAGATAATAAATTTACAAGTTATTGCAGTGCACGAGGCATTCAAATGCAACATATTGTTCCATATACACCACAATAAAATGGTGTTTCTGAAAGAAAGAATCACACATTAAAATAAATGGCTAATTGTGTGATCCAATCTAAATGATTAAGTCTTCCTTATTGGACGAAATCCATTAACTGTTCAAATTACATACTATATCGCACTCCCACAAAGGCTCTAAAAAATATAACACCGGAAGAAGCATGGAATAAAATTAAGCCATATGTAAGCCACTTCCATGCATTTGGAAGTGTATCATAGGCTCACATTCCTAATGAGAAAAGGAAATATTTACAACCTAAAAGTGAGAGGTGTATTTTTTTTGGATATTATGAATATGTCAAAGGTTACGTACTTCTTGGCTTGTGATCCCAATTCGATGTTTGTGCCTTCTTCGACCTGCGAGCCATATTCGATGTTTGTGCCATATTATGTTCCTATTATGGTTTCTTATTCTTCAGATGATGACAATGATGATGAAAATCCACCTCCACATACTCACCTTCCTCTAGATGAGTCCATTGAACATGAACCTACACCAACACCACTGCTTCCTATATAGGTCCATTGAACACGAGAAGTAGCTGGTGATTTTTTCGGTGATCCTTCAGATCAACGTCGAACTTGTTCACAATTCCAATGAGCCTCTTCTCTTTTGGCTCAAGTTTTAGAGACTCGTGATATAGAAACATTTGCAGAAGCTTTAGGTCATCTAGATTGGGACACATCAATTAATGAAGAGTATCACTCTTTAATGGAAAATGATACTTGGGATGTTGTACCTCTTCTGAAAGGAAGAAAAATTTTCAGATGTAAATGGGTGTACATAACTAAGTATGCATTAGATGGAAGTACTGAAAGACATAAGGCCTGATTAGTTTCCAAAGGGTTCTCTCAAGTTGAAGGCATTGACTATAATGAAACCTCTGCCCCCATAGCTAAAATGAAGTCCATCTGCCTTGGTCTAGCCCTTGTTGCCTCACATAAATGGGAGGTCCATCACATGGATGTTAAATCTACCTTCTTACATGGGGATTTGCAAGAAGAAATATGCATGGAACAACCTCTTGGATATGTCTAGAATGAATCTAGCCTTGTTTGTTGCCTTAAAAAATCTCTTTATGGTCTTAAGCAAGCTCCTCGAGCTTGGTATGCCAAAATGGACAAATTTCTTTTGGATATCGTATTTTCTAGATGTCATTGATAGTCCTAGTTCTTTATGTTGATGACCTTATCCTCATTGATAGTGACCCAAATTTTTTAACCCATGTGAAATCCAACCTTAAAAATAAGTTTGAAATGATAGACTTATGCTACCTTCATTATTTCCTTGGCCTCCAAGTATTGCAAACCAAGGAAGGAATATTTCTTTCCTAGTCTAAGTATGCTTGTGACCTTCTTCTCTGCTTTTACATGGATCATTTTAAATGAGCCCCTTCTCCCTTCCAGTCTGGAGTCAAACTTGTTTCCACTTGTACTTCTCCTAAAGTTGATGCCACCTTGTACCGAGATTTAGTTGGTAGCCTCTTATGTTTGACTCATACATGTATGGATATTTCCTTTGGTGTTGGTCTTTTTTCTCGGTATATACAAACACCCCATGAAAGCCATTGGAAATCAACTAAAAGGATACTTCAATATGTACAATGTACAATTAAGTTTGGGATACATTACAGTTTAGGGGGGACTCCTTTGTCAGTTAGTTCCATTGATTCAGATTGGGCCGGTGACCTTGATGATTAGAAGTCTACTGCAGGTTATGTTTTCAGTCTTGGTTTTGGACCTATCACTTGGGCCTATAAGAAACAATTGGATATTTCTTTTTGTTCAACAGAAGCAAATTATCGAGCAACGGTTAACAAAAGTCAAGAAGCCTTGTGTGTTTGACATATCCTTTCATATTTTGGATTCCAACAACAACATTTGACCACCCTTTGGTGCAACAATCAGAGTGCCATCAAGCTCACCAAAGATCTAGATCAATATTAACACAATAAACACATCGAGCTACACATGAAATTCATCTGAAATCTCATTCATGATCAAGTTATTGAAGTGTTGTTTTTCCCTACAGAATATCAAGTTGCAAACATTTACACAAAGTCTTTTACTGAAGCAAAATTTTCCAAGCTTCGATTTATGTTAGGAGTTCAAGAAGTTGTCATTAAGGGGGGATAGTTTAAGGCCTGGAGCACCAAGCCCATATGTGCTCCCTCTTACCAAAAAATGAACAATATACAATTAGACAGGTAGGACGCCCGACACACACAAAGACACACTATCTTTATATATCGAGCAAGGCAGGGTCACCTTGGGCATGTGATGCACCAATGAACAACTTGATTGAAATGTGACATACATGCTAGTGTATGGAATGAATATTTGTGACAAAAACTAAGATGATTGGTTAGTTGAATAAGGTTGTGGGTGGATACTTGGGTGCATCACCAAAATAAAAAGTCGGCTAAGACATGGGTGGGTGCACCTAGACGAGTCGACATGACTAGGATAAGCGACGCGCTCACCCAAATGAGGGGTCGATTGGATGGATGGGTGCGCTAGATGAAATATTCGTTGGTCAGCCAAATGAAGGAATGGGGTGCTTGGTGGGTTAGCTAGGAAATCCTCCTAAGCATTCCCACATGGGAGTTTTTCCCAACCTTGCAAAAGAGCGCGGCACATGGAACATGTCGGTTCACCAACACGATTCATTTGGGAGCCAACATAGAAAAGGACAAGGAGGCGAGTCTCCACAAAAATAAATCAAGGAATTTAGACGAAGAAACTAGACCAAGGAAATATAGTCACATGGGGTGACTTGACTGAGGCTTGTTAAGTTGGGTGATCAACGACAAATTTGACATAAGGTGCAAAAGGGGAAAACCAAAGTTTTGGGTGAAGGCAGAGTTTTAGATAAGTTTGTGGTGGGTCCGAGGCATAGACAATTTTTGACACATAGGCAAAGGTGCAACACCCACTATAGGAATGAAGGTAGAGACAGTGGTTGGTTAAGTATTAGGTCTTGGGAATGGAGATATGAAATTGGAAGGGTGCACAAGGTGTGATACAATTTTGTGACGATGACGAATGCAAGTCTGGGAAAAGAAGTTGTATCACATAGGTTTATGATTTTATATCTGTGGGGCAGACTCTCCTTGTAAGTTTCTTTGGTGCGACATGAGCTACTCGCTTGGAACACTTGTTGTAATCATTCATTATAACCTGTAACTTGTACTTTGGGTGTCACGACAATTTGTCTCCTAAATCTTTACACATAGATTATTATGTACATTGCACATACTTGGTACTTGTGAAATTGTCTAAGTGTTGAGTGCATATCATAATTGAATTTGATAAATATTCTAAGTGTTAGGCATAGTTTGAGATAAGTACACTCGAGTTGGAAAATTTGTGGTGTCACGCAGCTCCTCAAGCCACCAGATGACTTGGGTGATCTCAAGTTTGTTCCACCCTAGGCACTGACTATGAGGGTGATACATATGGTATCAGAGTATAGTATATTGTAGAATTTGAATAAATTCACTGGGTGTGTTCATGATAGTGGTGAAACGAAAAAATTGAAGATAGGTAGGTTCATAGCAAGGGTTTTGGTGAGTTTCTCCTTGGCAAGGGTTCGATCGTGAACTAAGAAGGTAGAAAAATAGGGTATCCTCGTTGAAGAAGTTGAAAAAAGGTTTCACAAGGTTGGATAGTCTAAAGGGTTTCCTTAGAGGAAATCAAGCATATGGTGAAACCTATCTATCACTCGCCCATGAACGAGAGTAGGTGATCACTGAAATGGTTGCATATTTAGTAGAGTGTAGGCTAGAAATCATCGAACAATCCATAGGGAGTTTGAATGGAAAGAGGTGTGTGATGGGAGAAAAAAGTGATAAACGTATGATGAGGGAGGTGTCAAAGGATAGGGTAATACAAGACCTTAAGGAGAGATGGTATATGGACATAGAAACAACAATTAAGAGCCTAGAGAATATCAAAGGGATCGTCGCACAATGGGATTTGTGGGATAAAAGAATGAAGACTCTCTTAGGGGACGATGAAGTATGCTAATTCCCAAGGCCATACTTGTCTAGGAAGAAGGAATCTATGACCACCGATACCCCCATATTGAAACAAATTGACATGTTTGTGGACATCCTATCCACCATATGTGATATCTTTCAAAAGAACCACTTCACCAAGTATTGTCCAAAAATGAAGGAGGTCGAGATG
Source organism: Picea sitchensis (assembly GCA_010110895.2). Taxonomy (NCBI): domain Eukaryota; kingdom Viridiplantae; phylum Streptophyta; class Pinopsida; order Pinales; family Pinaceae; genus Picea; species Picea sitchensis. Next base: position 143,690 of record SNQJ01S0008868.1, on the reverse strand, counting down.
GTTTGGATGAGTCCAACCAAGGATGAACCAAGACATAAGGCCCATTTCCATCACAAAATTTATTAAGTAAGGGGGAAGTGACTCAACTTTCATCATTGGGTGTACTCAAGGAGGAGGTCACTCGGTGTGAACAAGGGGGATTTGTTGCGACGAAGCAATAGCCAGGAACCACAAATGTTGTGAAATATCTCTTTGTGGAGACCCATGGTGAAAGTGACTATCCATAATAAAGGAAGGAAAAGTGGTTGACCCAGAAGGATGAGGCCCAACAAAGGACAAACAAACAAAATCCTGAAGTTTCGATGGGAGCAGTTTGAACTCAACATCCTTCAAAGGAAGCATTGGAGGCATTGAATGCATTATTGGAATTCATGAAAGATAGGGAGATGAGTGGTGAAACTTCGCAAAGCAAAGGAAAGACATAATTTTTTTTGTATATCCAACGATATCCGAGTTGAAGGTTGTGGAACTCGTAAACACCAACACAACACACAACTTCATAGGAGAAGGAACTGACAAGTCACTTCATTGTAAAATAGAAGTTGACATAGGTTAGTATAAGGTAGTCAACTATGTGGTGGGACAATCGACATGGATAGTTTGTCCAACACCTGTGAGAATAATTGGATGGTTTGGCAACTTGGATTTGGTAGTTTTCCCGTTGGATGACCATGCAATAATCTTGGGACAAGAATTTTTCAAGACTTCCCAAGTAGTCCCCTTGATTTCTAAGAATCACTTGGTCTTTTTGGATGAGGCCAGAGTATCAAGTGTGCCTATAGTAAGGGAGAGTAAACTCAGGTGGAAGCCAAGAATTTCAATGATCAAGATGATATAGGAGGTTAGTGAAGTTGATGCACCTCTTCATACGATGCAACAAACAAAGAAGGATTTTCATGATATTTATTTGAGTAGCATAGGTGGAAATAAACGAAGTTTGGTAAATGTGGGGACTTAAACGAAATTTGTCATTAGAAGGATGGGCCAAGAGCATGTTCAAAAGAAATTGCAAGAGATAAAGTTCACAAAAACCATTGTCACTCTCATGGAGAGTGTCGAACCATGCACTCAATCAAAGTCACCAGAAGATCCAAAGTGTTGCAGAGGAAAGACCAGGTTCCTACTTGGAGCAATCAAGAAAATTGACATAACTGAGGAGGGTGCATATGAATCCAATAATTTTGACTTGGAGGATGAGGTAGAAGAAGTGGGGAGGAAGGATCATAATCCCACATCAATCGTTAAATTTTGCAGGAATACCATGGGAATATATGACTTCTAGTTGACAACAGAATGACTCGAACAATTGGGATGTTCGCCAAAGGAAGTTAGATTGACCTTGAGGTATCTATGAACTGAGCATACGTCAGACAATTTTTTTTCCCATAAACTTGGAGGTGGATACTGGGATTACATTGTGTACTAGACCAAGAGGAACATGGGCACATTTCCAAGAAGATGCAACACGAACCTAAGTGCAATGAAAGTGGCATAGGTGACGAAGAGATCAATAACTTAGGAGGAGGACATGGAGACATAATCACAAACATAAAATATTGGATTGGACATGAGGAAATACATTCTCATGAGTTGGGTGCGATGGTTGGACTAGTTACTCAATCAATACAAGGCACATCGATTATTAGTGTGCAGAGACATGGATGAGTTGATTGAAATATGGATGTGGTAGTATGTTGTGGAGGATCCGATTCCTGGATGAAGATAAATTTTCAAAGTGATGGACATGGTTGGTGACTAAAACATGTGTAGTTTTGGGGGGTTGTTGGGATGAAAACAACTTGGAGTGGGGGGATGTAAGGCCTAGATCACCAAGCCCAGGCATGCACCCTCTCACCACAAACTGAAAAAATTACAACTAGACAGGTAGGACACTCATCGCACATGGAGACATAATGTCTTCATATATCGAGTGAGCTGAGGTCACCTTGGTGGTGCGTCATGCTAAGGAGAAACTCGACTGAAATGTGACATAGATGATAGTGTATGGCATGGATGATTATGACATAAGTTAAGTCGATTGTTCGGTTGACGAAGTTTGCGAGTGGAGGCTTGGGTATATCACCAAAAGGAAAATTTGGTTAAGGAATGGGAGGGCACACCTAGATAAGTTGGCATGACTTGGATAAGCTATGTGATCACCCAAATAAGGGGTTAGTGTGGCAGATGGGGGCACATGAAAAAATATCGGTTGGTTGGCTAGAAAAAGTAATGGGGCACTTGGTGGGTCAGCTGGGCAAGCCACTTGAGTGCGCTCACATGGGAGGTCGGCCCAATCTTTTGAAAGGACATGAAACATGAGATGCATCGGTTCACCAAGATGGTTTGTTTAGGAGCCAACATATAAAATTACAAGGAGGTGATTCTCCAAAAAAATCAATCAAGGAAGTCATAGGAGCAACTTATCCAAGAAAATAAAATCACATGGGGTGACTTGAATAAGGCTTGGTAAGTTGGGCGATGAACGAAACATTTGGAATAAGGTACACAAGGGGAAAACTAGAGTTTTGGGTGAAGGCATAGTTTCAGGTAAGTCTGTGGTTGGTCTGAGGAAGAGACAATTTTGGACATAGAGGAAAAGGTACAACACATGCTGCATGGATGGATGAAGAGATAGTGGTTGGTGAATTCTTCGGTCTTGGTCATGGAGGGATGAACTTGGAAGGGTGCACAAGGTGTGACAGAAGTCTGTGACGATGAAAAAGGAAATTCTATGGAAAAAAATTGTATTGCACAAGTTTATGATTGTATAGCTGTGGGGCGCATGCTCCTTGTAAGTTTCTTCAGTGTGGCAAAAGATACTCCCTTATGGTGATCTTGGAATTCTTCTCTTAATGATTTTCGAGCATAGAAAAAAATTCTAAAGAATCGCAAGTAATCACTTACCCTCTTAAGGTCTGATAGACTAATTCAGTCTTAGTGGACATTAATCATCATCATCACTCGACGCACTTGTTTTAATCATTCATTATAACCTATAACTTGTACTTTGCATGTTAGTTCGGTTTGGTCGCCCGAATCTTTACGTAGAGATTGTTATGTACATTACACATACATGATACTTCAAAAATTGTCTAAGTGTTGAATGTTTGTCATAATTAAACTTGATAAAGATTCTAAGTGTTAGGCGTAGTCTGAGCCAAGTAGACTTGGGCTGGTCTCGCCACCAAGTTGGAAAAGATGCAGTGCCACACAGCTCCTAAGGCCATCAGGTGACTTGGGTGCACCCAAGTCTGTTCTTCCCTATGTGCCAGCTATGATGGCATGAAATATAGGCTCTAATGAATCCTTTCTTCTCATATTGTGTTTCCTTTGTAAATCCTTCAATCCTATCCCAAGTTGTTCTTAAGGGGGGATGTTAGGATATTTAGACACTTAGGAGTTAGTTAAGATCAACTTGGTCTAATGTGTCGTTAGGTTAAAGTGTGTTTATTAGTGTGTTTCTTTAGTATGCACTTTTAATCCGATGGTCACGATATGTTCCCAACATAGAGCGATCCGACGGCTCATATTCTCCTTGATCTTAATGGCTACATTAATATGTGGCTTAGCACCCAATCATTCCATGATCTCTATTTAAATAGCATGGAGGGTCATTTGTCGATGATCAATTGTGAGAAACTCTCTATAACATATTTTCATTTGCATTAATAAAATGCTCCAAGTGGCCATGTTGTCTGGGGCTGTGGATGTTTCCCCATAGGGGTTTTACCATGTAAAAACATTGGTGTATTGATCTTTGATATGGTTGTGTGAGTGGTCCCTGAAGGTGTTCGTCCTCAATTGGAATACCTGTGTTGTAAAAAAAAGTATATTTAACAAATGAATAGTCGAGGAATATTACTTGTAACCATCAATGTTATGATATTCTTTTTGAGTTGTATGATGAAGGAAGGACTTTTAAACCTAGAGACACTAAAGCATTTTCTATTGCGAATTTTAGAAGGATCTATATGTTTGTTACTCAATTGATAAGTAGACTCTATGGGGAAAAGTCATCTTACCATATGAAAATTTATTGATATTTAATTGGTTGGCCATATTTTCTAGTTCATTAGCATAGGATATAAGGAAAGCAAATTCTGGTACATTTGTCAACCCTCTATAATTATACATGTCATCCTATCTTCTAGATGTAGTGTGTGCTTCTAATTCATTCATAGTTTTAAGATGGTATTGGTTACCATAGAAACCTCATGTTCATGTGTATTTTAAATATTTATGGAAGCATAAGTACAAGTATCAATGTGCTCTCATCTTTGAAAATTTCCTTGCCCCGCTATATGAATTGATTTTCCACAAAATTTTCCCAAGGATCTCTCTAAAGGCCATGGAGGTGCTAAAAAATTGGAGATTGGTACATTGATGATTGATCAACCTACATAATAATATATGGAGAAAATCATCCACCCCATACACTGCCAACTTATGTGCCCAATGGACCGATCATTTAGGAAATTGGCCACCAAAAAACTTTGTATGGTTTAACACTTGTCTCATTAAGCATTAAAATAAAAATTTTCCTCCATATCCATTATTCATAAGATTGTATTTTTTTACATATTCCTGATAGCATAAAATGGAAGGAGAAAATAGGGATAAGTATCATTTTCCCGTAGAGAGGTATCAAATGCATGATCCTTTTGACACAATTGGCAAGCATATGATT